>JASCZW010011299.1:0-32581 GCA_034211315.2 Aedes japonicus | reverse complement strand
ACAAATGTTGGTGCGTCGAGCATGAACATCTGTCTGCGCTTCAACCTTAAGTCTGATGTACCTTTCCGCCATCGTTTCACAGTTGCGGGGGCTTCCTGGAGATCGTAATACTCGTGTTTATATCCGCTCTTCGAATCAATCCTTCATATGCAATGCTAAATAACAAACACGACAATCCATCACCTTGCCGTAACCCTTTACGAGCCCTTGAGACTCACATCAAACGATCCATCGTTGGTTTGACCAACCTCGTTAATTTGAAAATCCATATACATGCATGATCTGCCATAGCTGGTCTCGATCGATTGATTGCTCGTTATGTTCGCCAAATTTCTGAAGCACTTGCCGAATTACGAAAATCTGCTCCATGGCAATGGCGGTGCTCATTATTGTGATTGCTGTATTTTGACATTATTGCCATAACATTTTATATCTTTAATTACGACTAAACTGACCAAAAGCAAAACTAAACTGGGGGCGACCCTGGCGTAGTGGTTAACAACCTCTCAAGCTAAAGTCACGAGTTCGAATCTCACCCCCGGACAAGTTCCGAAAATACCAAAAAGGGTATTTGAATGACTACGACGGGAGATGAACCAGCCTAGGGAAAAAAGAACTAAACTTGCAGAAAATGTCATGACATTGTTGTACTGACGACGATACATTTCTGCTACCACCAGTCAATGGCTTTTAAACAAAATGCGATACAGGGTAGGGAACGGCTTAAACACCCCAAGTCCCTATTCCAAGCACGGGGTAAGCGTTAACCTACAACGCTCATTTTTTTGCAGTATGGAGCTCCATGTAGTGAAGCACCATACTGCAAAAATTGAGCGTTGTAGGCTAACGTTTACCCTGTGCTTGGAATAGGGTCTTGGGGTGCTTAAGCCGTTCTCTACCCTACATTTATATCGTTCCGAATTTCGTTCATTGCTTGCTTATTACCAACTATCAATAGGAAACTAGCGATTTACAATTGGTTTGTTATTTTTTGTATGAAAGGCCCTTTTGGTCCCAACTACGTTAGCTATAGACGATCCTTTAGCTGTCATGATGACGTCAATTCTGGAGTCCTTTTTAGATAGGTCCTATGAGTAAAAAGTAAACAAATTAAGTTTGATACATTATCCGATTGTATTTTCTTAGTTCATCATGTGAATAAAATTTCATCTCGATAAAACTTATCTTTTCTTAAAAATAGACAAAAAATATTTTGACGGATGTCACATGTTAAGATAAACATCAATATATTGTACATTCGACTTGTTGACTATAAAAGGTCGAATTTTTTATAAGCGTCAAAACATAAAATAACGATACATTGGACCCCTTTAGTGTTTAACGTTTACGTAGTTCAAAACTTTTTAAAGTGTGTTTTTGGTAATGACTTCCCTCTTATCTAGCCCAATAACATCTGTAGAATAGTCTTATAGAACAACGAGTGCGTTGGATTCGTCGATAGGTTAGTAGAACTGATTAAAAATATAATATTTCCAAGTCTTTATATCGCTTTCATTCTCTTCAAATGCGGCTCGATAGCTGGCAGAAAACGAAACATCTGCATTTGGATGGCTGGATCTGCATCTGCATCAGTTCTACCAGGAATGCCTTAGAATGCCAGAATGCAATAGAAAGAGCCAAAAACGAACTGAAATCAACCCCGAGATTGATATGTTTTGATATCTGCTATACGAAGATCAGTTCCATTCGAGGTTATCCCGAATAGAAAATTACCATTAGCTGTATGATCATTATTATACATTTTCCATTCATGTTGTAATCACCATTAAACGTATCATCCGTGTATAATGCTGGTGTAATGTAAGAAACCATTCAAATTTTAAACAACCATAAAATGCGTATTCTATATATGATAATGATTTCATAAACAAGAAATTAACAGTGCCGTATAGTATATCCCTTGCTCATTCATTGTATGATATAACGAAGGAAAGATATGAATTATGGTCACGATAAACAAAAAAACAGGAAACTGTTTTAACAATACGTAGTTTTTAGTTTATTATCTCAAAATGTATGACTCATGTTATAATACTGATCATTATAATATGTATTTATAAGGGAGCGGTTTTATCAGTCTACGCGAAGGGTATGTTGCAATTTAATTAAGTCGATTTTACTTTCGAACTGAATTTTAACCCACTTGTGAACAGTATTGTTGACTTTAATTATATACTTTTGATTGTCGATTTGTACGGTTTTTGAATCCGCTGATCTCTTATTATAGTATTTCTAGTGAAACCTAGTTTACTTGAAGTTCCATAAATCAAGGCGTTTTTTGTTAGATTACCTTTGCTTTGGGTTGGATTTACTTTTGCTGGTATTTTTTAATTATTCTCTTCAATTTCTATACATTTTTCACAACGAAAAGCTTTTAATAAAACAAATGTCAACATCAAAGGGGTGTTTTTATTTACTTGGATTGGGAGATAAAAAAACGGGAAAAGTATTATTCATTATTGTATCATGATTATAGCAGTTATCATCATGATTGAAATTTTCATATAATATTACTATACTGTAACGATATCTATTATCTTTTTATATCGTATTTACTATTAAACTATGTTAACGTATATCGTAATGGTTGAATAAAAGATTTTATAATATAACTAGAATTGAACGATACCACCTAAAGTAAAACTGAAGAAAAAATATTATTCACAAATTTTTTACTGTATAATACACCGGAAATTTTGTTCGAGAAAAAGTGATTTTTTTAATGGTAACGATACTTAACAACCTATTAGTGTTATGGTAAGATCTTGATTTACCATAACATATATCATCGATATGATACACTTTATCTTCAGTTAATAATTGTTGGAGGGTAACTTGAATAATTATGAAACGATATATGGTATAATACCTTAAAAATACTTGTATATTCGGGATAGACATGGAGCAACGACATTTTCTGAGAACGAAAGATCTTAAAGTACGTTATTCCATACCTAAAACTACAATGAGCAATTTTTTTTCAAAAAAGCGATGGAATTTGCATACAGTACGGACCACCCAGAAACGGTTGCCTTTAAATATGATGTCGGAGAAGAAATAAGAAATAGACCTGAAGACTAAACAAAAATCTCAGAGCATCACAGAAATTGAATTGAAACTGAATAATACACGTCCAGTAGCTTTGTGTACAGCCAAATTGAGAGATTTTCATAGTCACCTCACCATAGTACCTCAGAAACTATAATATAAAACGTTTTTGAGCGGTTCGAGCGAGCCCAAAAGGGAAAGAAAGCCGAAAAACGTGTAATTTTCATTTTAAATTCTTATAATATTTTCACTGAATAATAATTATTTGTCAAATAAAACATTCCACTATTCACACACATTGAATTTCTTATCTTCACAGATATCCATTGATAACTTCTGGTTCCTTTTAACCGGAACATACTGATCTTTACATCTGTATGTTGTAGGCTACATACAGTAGTTTTCTACAACACACGCTGTTCTTTTTCTGCATCGACATGTGAACATCGTTGGTAGTAAGGTTCCAAGTTTAATTTTCTTCATTGAAGCTCTTCCAGTAGTGAAAATATGCTTCGAGTTTTGTTCCAGTTCGGTGACCAGTTACCATGTTCTCCTCTTTAGATTCGCGTAGCTCCATCATTGTATGCCCAGACTCACTGCATCCAAAAAGGTCGAGGAACACAGGTCTAAAAGTATTACTGAATGACGTTTTGGTGAGATAATCATATTTGGTTTATACCTACGTTATATTTCCCGAGATAACTCAACCAAAACTTTTTAAATAACACGAAAAACTTCTTTGAAATTGTACATGATCATTTTGTTTACATTAGGTCCTATGTCGTTTAATACAATCAGTCAGTCCAATCGTTTTGCACGTATGTCACATGACAGCTGTTAAATGGTCGAATCTCTCTGGTCGAATGTCACGTCTATCTTTACACTTAAACCTATAAACTTTTTGCTTTCATAGCTTTATTTTCCTTACAGATATTGACATTTTTGCTGCACTGCTATCACGAACTTACGTTTTTGAAGACGTATGTATAGTTTTTCAAAAGCGATACGACACAGGAAAAATTAGGGATTTGTTTTAATTTCGAAAATATTGAGTTCCATTTTCCCAAGAATGGAAATATCGTACATACGACTTATTCAGAAAAGACTCTAGAATTCAGTATTCTTGACAGTAGTACTCTGAAAAAAATTCTATCGTTATACCGACAATTAAATCATGGTCAAGATGACTATCGCATATAATGGTTACAATAACCATGAACATGGTCGAATTCACCACTTCATGGTATTGTTGACTATGATCATGGTAGCAAGGACTATTCCGACATTATGGCAAATGTTGGATCAACTATTTTTAATGGTCGTTTTGACCACGATCATAGTCGGTTCAAAAGCACTATACTGCAATAGTCATCCTAACCCCCAATAATGGTAAAATTGACTATCAAATTTGTCTCTGTGTAGTGAGCGATGTCGAATATACACAGAAGAAAAAAAGTACCCATTTGAGCAGTTGCGTGTAGAACCAATTTGGGTATAGGTATATTGACTGACCCGTTGGGTATAAATAACTTACTTTTGGGTAAATTCACAACAAAAGTTGGTTATTTATACCCAACGGGTCGGTTAACATACCTACATGCCAGAATTGGCTTCCCACGTGCAACTGCTCAAGTAGGTATTTTTTTCTTCCGATGTAGATTTCGAGAAAGCGATCACACACTATACCAAAACTACTCCAACATTGCTATACTCTGAAAAAAATTCTATCGTTATACCGACAATTAAATCAAGGTCAGGATGACTATTGCATATAATTATTACAATAACCATGAAAATGGTCGAATACACCACGTCCATGGCATTCTTGACTATGATTCCGACATTATGGCATAGGTTGGATCAACTATTATTAATGGCCGTTTCGACCATGATCATAGTCGGTTCAAAATCACTATACTGCAATAGTCATCTCCACCCCCAATAATGGTAAAATTTACTATCAAATTTGCCTCTGTGTACACAGAGAGGAATTTGATGGTCAATTTTACCACTCCAAGGATTAAAACCAGCTACTGAACAACAATTCAATCGATGCTTCAGTTACCACTTTCTATGGAACTATCCATCAAATCATCCGGGATACTGTTCCTGAAAAACCTCGTAGGCCTTCTAAGCAGTGTAGCCAACCTTGGTGGACGCCACAACATCGCAATTGTCGTAACCGCTTACGAAAGATCAGGAAACGGTTCTTCCGCAACAGGAATTCTACGAACACGAGTGAGTTGAAGCTTGCTGAAGAGGACTACACTCATCTGCAACAGATTCGTTTCCGTGAGTATGTCGACAGTATCCAAGCAAATTTCAGACAAAATCCTTCTTTCTTCTGGACCTACATCAACAATCGCAAGAGTTCTGCCAGAGTTCCCATTGATATTTCCTACAAGTCTCATAGCTCTCACTCGTCGGTTGCAGCTGCGAATCTATTCGCCGAGTTCTTTCGTTCCGTGCACGACGACAACCCACCTCCAATGTCGCAGCAATACTTGGAAAGTCTTCCATCGTATAACCTTCGAATTTCCCAAGTCATTTTCAGTTATGACGATATTCAGAAAGCTCTCAGCGCTGTCGATTCATCTAAAGGTCCTGGTCCCGATCTCATTCCGCCCGTCTTTGTCAAAGAATGTGCTCAGTCGCTGTCTGTTCCCGTCGCAGCGATTTTCAACCGATCCTTGATCGATGGAGTATTTCCGGATGCTTGGAAACTGGCATCAATAATTCCAATCCACAAGGCTGGAAACACACATTGCGTGGAGAATTATCGACCGATATCTATTTTGAACTGCCTAGCGAAAGTTTTTGAGAGTCTATTGCACGACGTGCTGTATCCTGCCTTGCAACCTGTGATATCCGAGCATCAACATGGATTCGTAAAAAAACGGTCAACAACTTCGAACCTCATGACATACACCCACAGCGTGATCAATGAGCTGGAAAAGCGGTGTCAGGTTGTCGCAATCTACGTTGACTTCTCAAAAGCGTTCGACAAGGTGCCTCACGTATTGGCAATTGAAAAATTGAACCGCCTGGGACTACCTTCTTGGATCATTCAATGGCTGAAATCATATCTGTCTGCGTGCAAAGCTTTTGTCAAAGTGCACGATGCTAGGTCGAATGTATTTGATATTCCTTCCGGCGTCCCGCAGGGCAGTCATCTTGGTCCTCTGATATTCGTACTCTTTATAAATGTGCGATAGCCTCAAGTCTGGGAAACTGCTCTATGCAGATGACTTAAAGCTGTTTCGCGTGATTAAGTCGCTTGTGGATTGCGGTGCACTGCAAGCTGATATTGAACGTGTTTCAACTTGGTGCGAAATGAACGGAATGCAAATGAATGCGGCGAAATGTAAAGTAATGACGTTCACTCGATGTCGGACTACTGTATCTTTTGACTACGGGCTGAAAAACTTGCCATTAGAAAGAGTCACGTCGATCAAGGATCTTGGCGTCATACTTGATAGTAAACTTCGCTTTAACGAACACATCTCAGTGACAACTGCGAAAGCCAATGCGATGCTAGGTTTCCTACGCCGGAACACAGCCCATTTTAATGACGTGCATGCGCTGAAGGCCCTGTTCTGTGCTTTAGTTCGCAGTGTACTTGAATATGGAGTGCAGGTTTGGGCTCCGTATCATGCCGCATTGAGGCTCCGTATCCGCTCGCATTGAGAGAGTCCAGAAGCGCTTCATAAGGTATGCTCTACGTGGCCTGCCATGGAACGACCCAGTGAACCTACCGCCATACGAACATCGATGCGCACTCCTCGATTTACAACCGCTGGTGAGTCGTCGAGTGATGCTGCAAAGGTTGTTCATTTTCGACGTGCTTAAGTGCAACATCGACTGTAGCAGCCTTCTCGATAATATGAGGTTTTATGTACCTACTCGTCAGCTCCGACTTTTGTGTCGAAGATGTTGTCAAATAAAATAAATCCAATAGGTAGTATAAGAGCCCGATCGGTTGTATAACCTTTTGTCAGACAAGGGGATTTCCCCCCTTGCCTATCCTGCATGGGGTAGTATAACAAAAGGTTATGTGCCTGATCGGATACTACCGTTCAAAATGCCCTCCGCTCGTTTTCAATCTTGTATCTTTCAATTTCAAAGCCTGCCGTTACCCTATACGGAACTATCAATACACTTTCTCTTCATGTCTATTTGTTCTAGCAATAAAATTGTCCGCTCTTAGCGCTTCGCATGGAGATGAGAAATTATCTGCTTCTGCTAACTTCATCAATTTCATTAGGTTGAACTTCTTAACGGTACTTTGGAATTTCATAAGGCTGACTTATGAATAGATTTTGTTTCACACGAAGTTGTTCTTGTATGTCTTTAAACTTCCCTGATTCCAAGTGTTGATATATACTAGTGGGCAAGTCACTGGACCCATACCCGGATAAAAATAACCATACAATTACAATACATTAGTATAAAATAACACTAAAATCTATTTCCGACCATGAATCTTATTGTTCATGAATCAGATAAAGGAAAAATGCATATTGTCATTACAAAAGATCTACAATTCATTCCACATGCTTGGATTTTCAACAATTGCGAAACAATACAATTAATAGATATTGGTTCAAATTTGTTCGGAAAATAATGATTTTTTCTATAGTTAAGATACATAACAACCCCCCTTTTCTATTGTGGATCTCTCAGTTTACATAAGATTCTATTGTGGAAAAAATAACTCCTATTGTCATCTTATAGCTGTGAACAATAAGATTAATTGTACATACTATAGATTCTATTGTATGGTAACAATACATTCAATTGTAAATCTATGAGATTTTTTTATTCGGGTAACCTCAACATTCAAGGTTCGAATCCAGGTTGCTCCATATTTTTATATTTTCAACAGCATTATATTTCATTAGACACATTTATGAAATTCGTACTGAATTCTTATAGAAAATAATTCTAATGCAATCTTATGAATACACACAAAGAATAACGATTATTAAAATTAAAAAAACCATTGCCAAAATTGAAAAGTTGCATTGGTTCTTTTTCGTAGAAAGCGGTTTACTTTAAAAAAAAAACCCCAAACCGTCTATTCAAAATTTTGCTCTACATTCAAAAGTTGAAATTTTCAAAACAAATTGTAGAACTGTCAAATCGTAGCATCGTTGAAAATAAAAGCAAATTATTTTTATTCCGAAATAAACTTTCATCCAGAAAGTGTTAAGCAATTGAAATGAAAGTATGCTGTTTGGATTGAAATAAAAAAATAGTCTTGACTTAAAAAGTTTTCTTTTCAGAAGAATTAGAGAACTGTCAAAACCACAGCATGGCAACTTTAAAAATGAAAGAAAATTATTTTGATTTCAAATGAACTTTCAACTAGAAAGGATCGTGCATAATAAATGTTTGCTGTTTGGATTGAAATAACAAAAAGTTTTATTTAACATAAAAAGGTTTTTATTTTCAAGTGATTTTTTAAAACTTTCTAAAGAGACCGGAGGTTAGCGTTCTTGATTCGCCACATCTTGAATGTGAAGTTTTTGTATTTTGTCGATCGTGGCAAGAATCGCGAAATATTTTGTAGCAATTTTCACAATACGCGTATATAAGCGTACGGGAGAAACGAACGACGCAGAAGACACGGACGCGAACAACAGTAGTGAAAAATTCCATTTGACGACGACGACGATGACAAGAACGATGACTTGTTTTGTGTTGCTGGATTTGACAGTTCTACAATTTTCATAGTAAAAGAACACACTTTTAAATTTACACACTGAACCGAAAAAAAATATTGTCAAATCAAACGCATAGCTTTCATGAAGATGATTTTACTTTTAGTTCAATGAAATCCAAACATTCAGTAGTTTTTAAGTTACAATACGTTCAGTAAATTTGACTTCCTTTACTAAACGTAAAATTTACCAGAAATATACCGAACGATTGGTAACGCGAGCTGTCACATTTTTACCGAAAATTCTGTTAACATTTTACAGTTGCTCAGTAAAATTTACAGGTTCGTTTGTAAATAGGGTTTTATTGATTTTCATTCTTTATTTCATTTCCTGTTCATTGTAGTTATTAGTTATTTATTAGTTATTCATTGATCATTTATTTGTATGCTAATAAGAAAAATAGAATAATCAGCGAAACAAAACTTGGTTACCATTTTGATTTTTATGGAAGAGTTCATGATACTCGGTGACAATTTTGTCCTGAAGCACTCCGAAATGTTCACTGAAATAAGCAGCATTTGGAAAAATGAGTAGAAAGACAAAGTATCAACACACATTTTTCAACGATGTGTAAAATATCTTTAGAATTTCCCACCAAACGCTGCTGCAATCGGATGATCCTTGGGATATTCCATCAATTCCCTGCCTGCCGAATATGGCTACGGTCCCGGAAAGTTGCTGTCCGTTCCTCCAGTTTGGGCACTAACTTTTGGCTGCACCGTAAAACTAAGCCGAGCTGACCAACCTTCAACTTTAAATGGCGGGAAAAAGCCGCGTTTGACAGCAACGAATGAATTTACAATCTGTTCGGTACTTCTTTTACAGTTTATTTTGCAAAGGAATAAATTTACAGTACACACTTAGAAAATTTTACAGTATTCGGTAATTTTTTACCGAACTTTCAACAATGAACGTTCGGTAATCCGTTACCGGGTTTCGGTGATATTTTACAGTATTCGGTAAAAAAATTACGGAACTTGTCAGAATTTTACCGAAGTTCGTTAAATTGGATTGCAGACTGTTCAGCTTGTTGAAGTTCGGTAAGAGTGAATACTGTAAAATTTTCTGGGTATTATTACATTTGTATAATAATAAATTACGAAATCCAGTATTTTTTGATAGCTGGAATTTTGTAAAATGTCATTTTTACAGTATGTTCGGTGAAATTTCGGTTTACAGCCCAAGGGTTCAGCAAAACAAGTACCGAACATTATTTTGGAAATTTGGTGTGTGCAATCTACTCAGCCACCGGGTAGATTCAAAATAGCGTGTATGTAAAGGGAGGCACACGGTAAAGTTCGGCAACCCGATGTGCCTTCAGTGTGATTTAAACTTTGTTACTTTTGTTGGAAACATTCTTTCAATTTATCCTAAATAATTCATGATATGCGCTTAATGCAACATTTTTGAAGGAATTAGCGTAGAAGCTGGATGAACCAACTAACCAGTCTCTTCGAGGATAATCATTCGAGTCGTGGAATATGAACGAGATGTGGAAAGATTGAAGCAAACGATGACGTGAGTCGATTTTTGCACGCTGGCTGGCCTAGCTGGATAAAAATAACCATATTATTACTGTACTAAAAAATATAAAATAACATTAAAATCTATTTCCGCCATGAATCTTATTGTTCATGAATCAGATAAATGAAAAAGCATATTGTCATTGCAATAGAATTACAATTCACTCTATATGCTAGGATTTTCAACAATTGAGAAACAATACAATTAATTGACTCTAATTTGTTATATACACGATTACTCACAGCAAGTAATCATACAAACTGATGTGAAGAAATATTCAATACCTGGTACATATTCGGGTTATATCAATTCTAAATTTTGAAACGGACACTCACTCGAACAGAAAAATTTAAATTTGTTGTATAAAATTTCAAATCTAATTACTTTGGAATCATCTTGCATAGAAGTGCCGCCAAGACGCTTCCGAACTATATATCCTCCCTGTTCTCCACAAGCCCTGCAAGGAACGAAATAGTGGTTTGAAAATTCCCTTCTTGCTAATCATCAGTTACAGAAGGAGCTTTTTCGGGAACTTGGAGTTGGAGATATATTTACGCAACGCTTACCTACTGATGGAGAACTTAAAGTATCCGGACCCCCGCCAGTCGTTGCTGTTCATCGTCAAGTAAATCTCGTCATCCATTATGACCAGGACGTCGCGTTTCGCCGGAGTGATGTTTTTCACCAGCACCTTCAGCCGCTCCTGGGTGATTGCCTGCTGCCCAGACACGGTCGGCCTCGATTGACGCATCTGCATAACAATGTCTATTTTGCCCAGGTACTTCTTCACCTGTTTCCACCAACATCTCGGCCCAAGGCACCTCTTTTTTCTGCTGATGCTGCATGATACGGCTGCAATGCACCGCCGGGTGACCGAAAACAGGGGCCGTATTTTCGATCTCTAAACGAACGACTTTTTGTACGAACGCTTGTGAGAAAAAGTTCTTCACTTCGAGATCCAAAATACGGCCCCAGGCTTGTGTTTGACGCTTCTACTTTCTTTAGAGGGGACATGATGTTGTAAATGTCGGATTGAGGGACTCAAGATATCAGACTTCTTCGCTCCGGGGTGGAGCTGGCAGTAGTTGTTCGACTGTTTTCGCCATGGCTGCTGCAAATAAACTTATAACACTGTCTTTTTTTTATGTACCCAACATTGTTGCTACGATAGGTGAAGCATAGTTAGATAACGTTTGCATTTAAAAAAAAAATTGACTTTTTTTCGGATGGCGATAAAAAAAAGCTACGACAGATAATTGCTTTTGATAAATTTCCCATGGAAGGTAATTATTTAAGCCTACTAGCTAAAAAATTCCACGTTCTTGCGAGCGGCCTTAAGGCAGTTAACCGAAAAATTCGCCATGGCGGACGAAAACATGCGTGTAGGCATGTTTTTGAGTTCTTTCTACATTTGATTTGTCAATAGGAATTGACTCAGTTTTCGCGACAAAGTCCGAGTAGTGTAGTGTAGTGTAGTGGGCCGACGCCAGATCCAGCCAGAACACCGCGTCTTTGCCCTTATGGTATTTCTTGATGAGTGACGCAACTTCCGACAGGCATTTCGTACTATAAATTTCCCCGTTCACGGCCAGTCCGGAACGAAAGAAGAGCGGCTTTGACATCCCCTACTTGCTCAGCCACAGCAGCACCTTCTTGGGGAACTTGGTGTGTGAAATGAACTTCACCTCGGAGCTCACTTCCTTCGCAGGGGAAGTAAAATACGAAGTCGTTGCCATCCAGGGTGAGATAGGTTTTGTCGTCCATCACCACCGCCACGTCGCGATTCGCCGGTAAAATTGAGTTGACCATCTTATTCAGCCGCTGCTGCTGCGTCATTGCCTGCAGCTCCGAAACCAATGGACGCGACTTCCGCTTCCTGACATGTATGGTCATGTTCGCCAGGTCCTTTTTCACTGTTTGGCCGGTTGAATCGACCAGGATCGTCTGGCCGGCTTCGGACACCGGGCTTTCTTTCGACGCTCTGATTGTTGTCTAATAGTGCCAAGATGTTGTAGATGCCGAAACGGGCGTATCCGGCGTCTGCAAAGTGCCGCAAGATGTCCGTTTTCGACGCGGCGGGTGCCGTTCTTTGAACGCGTACTCTTCTGAGCGGAGTTGCTTCACTGTTTTTGCCATCACGGTTAGAGTTCGACTGATATAGCAGTCAAATTTTGTCTGCTTACTCAAGGGTTACTGTGATTGGTGCTGCATGGGTAGTTTCGTCAGTATGACGCATGCAAATGTTATACCAACAGGTGGCAGGGTAGTCGCATGAAACATTGCCAAAATCAGGCCGTTTTTAATACAAACATAATGCGATCTCGTAAGGTGAAAACGGTCTTAAAGGTTTCAAAATACTCACTTACCCATTCTCAACTAAAACGGATGATGCTCGAACGGTTTTCGGCAAGTTAATTGTAATGTGACAAACACAATGCAACGATCCCCTGTGCTAGTACTTTAAGGACACGATTAACACATATTTTCATGAGCTCCCTCTGATCCTCCCAAAACCAATCCTGACAGCTAAAGTTGCTTTCGGATAAAAACGAACGAACACAAAAGGCTAACTACTTCTATACTTTTAATGTCAGATTTCTTCATAAGTGTTACCATTTAGAATTACTGCACTAGAAATAAAAATAGAACGTAAAATGTTGCTTAATCAATAGAAAAATAATTTTACATTTACGCATATGTTCAATCACTATGCCAATATGCACTTCCGTTGTAGGAAAAACTTGCTTACTAGTAAGGTAGGGTTTCTTCGTTCTGTTTCGAAAATATTCCTCTCGTTTAAGTCAGTACAGCTTGATGTAGTAGCAAAGCTAAATCTATGTATAAAATATATAAAACTAAAAAAAAAAACGAGAACAAAACGCATATTTGCTTCCTTTAACCATTTTTTTTTGTTTTTTATTCGTGGGTAAAATAAAAGAACATATTTGAAACACTTAAAACATAATCTTACGCCTCATTTTTCGTTTTATTATATATGCGCGCATTCAAGTGGTCGCAGTGCCTAATAATGGTGTGTCTGCCGTCGTCGTATTGCGATCGATCGAATATAAAATCCGTTGCTTGTGTGTCCACCTTTAACAGTTAAACATCCACTGCATACCGTGTCCTCGGGGGCGTAACTTGTGAGTGACGAGCGTTGGTTGGCGTTTTGTTTTTGCTTAGGTACTGCCACTCCGTCTAATAAATCAAACCATCATTTTCTGTGATAATATTTTGTTTTGTTTTTTTTTTGCTTTCATTTGTATTCGATTAGTGTTTACAGAATGAATTTCATTTTTCAGTATGTACATACAATTATTTCGTGTATCAAGTTTTAATAGGGTACAATTTGTTTGTTTTCGTTTGCCAATTCTAAGTGATAAAAAGATGCGATGGATGTTTGCTGGTGAGATCGATAAGCGTGGGATCAAAAGCAAAATAAAAACGTATGTCTTTTTTGTTTATCCATTTGGAACAAAGGGAAGGGTGTCTGAAAATAAGGGAGGGAATTTGTATGACAAAACTATATGACACTGACGACTTGGTATGAGATAACTCCTGCATATTAGTTTAATGCTATTTTGTTCTAAAAACTATCTTCTGTTGTTGATGCAAAAATCTACTTTTGATTAATCGATTGTAGACAGAAATAAAAGCCTGAGATGTTTTCTGGTATATAAATGGGATGTTCTTCTTTTTTTGAAGAGCTCAAGTTGGCTCAGTTTACTTCGGGTGTGTGTGTGTGTTGTAGTAGTACAACGATAAAATGGATAACTTATCCCAGCTTTGTTATCTTCCTATGAATGTTTGTTTAGCATTTCTGCATTTTGGATGGTTATTCAGAGCAAGTAAAATGTAAACATTACTTGTGTACTCTCTGGTGCATTATTTGATAATTAACTAGAGTTCCTTCGTTCTGTTTCTCCCTTTTCAACTCTATCCTGTTAATCCAGGCCAATCAATGAGAGTCGTCTTCCGGCCACTTATTCCGCATAGTGTGTGATACAAGCATTTTATGTTCCTTATCACTAGAAACAACTTTAAGCCCTTCCAATTAGTTAGGTATTAGCATTTCCGCCTTCCAATTTATCATTTCTCTTCCTCTCGACAGAGAGATAAGTTTGTTAGTAGATATTTTCTAACGATAACGATTTCGGGTTTGCCTACGTGTTGCACTTTTGCTTAGGAGTAACGTTTTGAGTTTATAGGTAATTGATGAAAAACAAAATCACCCTGTTGGCGTTAATTTTTTCCTGTTTCTTACTGCTAAGCCCTGCACTCTCAGTTTCATGCTGTATCCCTCCGTGTCTGCAGACGGAAGTTTTTGAAAAACTCTCGAATATTGCATTGTTTCCCTCCTTTCCGAAAGTCGTCCTCCTAGCTAAGGGTTTCAGCTGTTGATCTAACTTAGCTGAATCAGAAAACAAAAGATATGTAATAGTGAAGGAAACAAAAACGAAATCCACCTCCACTTTATATGGCTCAATCCCATGCAGCAACAACAACGGAGGGCTTGTGCATACATCTAAACTACATTGTTGGATCTAGTCGGAAAGGAGGAGCAATGACCTGGTTCAACAGCTCCTCTTCCTCTAACTGCAAGGAAGCCGTTAGGTCTAACCATCATCCTCGGAAATCAAGTCGTCCTCGTTGATTTCGCTGGCGTTGTCCTGATAGCTGGACAACAGGTCGTTGGCGTCCTGGATACTGTCGTCGCAATCCGGCCCGCCGGTATAGGTCGATGCCATATCCCAGTCTTCGGTTTCGTTCTCCACACCGAGGCCATACACTGCAAAGGGTGATCCGAAAAAAAAGGAGTGGAACAAAATTTTCTCAGTAAGATATTGAATAACTTTAAGCGGGGTATAAACACTGCAATTCACTACATTTAGGCACTACATAAGAAAATACGCGTGAAGAAAATTGGACAGGTAGAATTTGGTAGAGATAATTTTGTTTATTTATGGGGTTCATCAAAAGACAGTAATGGAGTTAGCATTAATCAATTAAAATATGAACTATGGAAGAATCCAGGAAACGCTAAAGTGAAGTCAAACCTCGTAGATGGCGCTTGTGAAAAATGGTTTTTCGAGGTTAGTTGGTGATAAAAAGAGAAAAAAGAGCGTAGATAACGCCGGTACTCTTCAATTCGATACAGTTTACAAAATAGCCAGAATATTATTATCAATTTCAGTTTCAGATACCACGATGTTTAACCTCACTTTTGCTTTACTTGGATTCCTCCATACTCTATCTAACGTTTATCACTTGTCCTAAAAATGTTCGAAAATCTTCGACGAAATTTATTCCAAAACTGATGCCACCCTGTTGAAAATTCGCTGCAACTCATGGATAGTAAAGGAGACGAAGCGAAAGCGTTAACATCAAATTGTTGCATAATGACCTAGGCTGAACATTGATGCAAGATATTTCCACAGTCAGTTTTCATTGCAGAACATCTAGGTGGTCTTCATGGCTTTACAGCATTTCTCTCGAATACGGAGAGAATGCGACTAACCGACAGCGATTCTTGCAACTAGGAATGCAATCCTTGGGTCCATCAAAGGTAGTTTGCGAAGTGCGAAGTGCGGGCAGAACCATATCCCGGCGCCGATCTTCCGGCAGTCGAAGTGTAACCTAGTTCATACCGCCCGCGCAGTTATCCACTGGTATCAGCAATCTAAAAATTGGCTGAACGACAGTTTGGAGTGTTGTTGATTAGCTTACAAAAGCATTTTGCCAAAAATGAACGAAAAAAAAGTGATATGCGATGGAATTCAAAGGTAAAAAGTGTAATTGCAAAGGTAAAAGTGTAAAAGTGTAGATCACAACCAGCGATTGTTCGTGAACTCAAACAGCTTAATGTGAATAAAATTTTTGTTTATCGCACCATAACTTGTTACAATAAAACTGGAAGCATCATTAAACGCCATGGAGGTGATCATCAATAGATTGCAACGTAAAATGGTTCAAAAAGTAAAGAGGCGACTTGAGCGAACTCCACGACGAAGTGCCAATCAAATGGCTGAAGAACAGAATATATTTGACCGCAGCATCCGAACCATATTGAAAAATGAGCCCAAGGTCAAGCTAGCATTAGCATTAGCATTGACGTTTGCACACCTCGTGGATGAGCAACGATGAGAAAGAAATCGTTGAAGACATTGCATACATTGCGTTTCTTCACGCAATAATGTCCACAAATACACTCCTCGATCGCTCATCTGGCCACGTCCATGCAACCGTTGGAGATAGGAAGGATTTTGTATCTACATTAAGAAGACACGGGGAACCCACGTACTCTTCAGTAGATATCAAAGGAAAGGGAAATGGATAGTTGGAGAGAATAGTTTAACAGAATGCCATGTTTGGTGTACAGAATAAAAATTTATTTATTTAAAACGGTCGTTGGGAGCATCTAGTCTAAGAAGGTTAAGTGATGCTCAATTTCTCTTCAAGCGGTTGATACTTTAGGGCTGAATAAATTGTTCTCCCTGCCTGTAATCAGCACCATAAAAAAAAACTTTTTTGAGTTACAATGTCAACCTATGAGAAAAAACCCGCATTAATTCACCGATGGTGAGACTGAACCCTTCTTACATTTGTCAATCCTGAACGTATTGTTCATCGAAGTGATTAACATATTGCCATCAATAGTCTTTAACAGCTTGTTTATGTTAGTTATATAAATGGGGAAATTAAATAAATATTAGAAATTTCATATAATCAGTCCATAGAATGAATTTTTAGACAATCCTAAGCGTCAATTTGGATTATCGATATGGATTCAAGATGCTTAATAAGTACATGTTCGTTGAAAATAGTAAATGGAGACTTTGTGTAATTTTCGAATATACTCGTTGCAGTTCAAAACCAGACCCCTGGAGCCAATCGATCCTGCTCTAATTCTATAGAGTCGCATAGTGTGACTAGTCCGCTGTATGTGCTATACAACGCACCAGATGCGACACAATAGAATGCAAGCGGCATCGATTGGTGTGATTGGTCTTGTTTAATTTTGCACTACAACGAGTATATTTTCATCTCACAATTATGTGCTCTCAGGTATTATTTTCGTCATATCTCCATGAAGGATTGTCCAATCATAATGACCAGTCATTTGGAAATTTCATAGCTTTAATTTGGCACCAACAAAACTAAAATCGGTACACAAATAGCTCAGTATGTAATCGGAGACTAAACTGTTTGATTACTATTATAATAGGCCGTCAAGTACTGTTTCGTTCATATCTTCGTAACGAAATGTCCGAATGAAAATCAATAGCGTTCTATGGGAATGTTGTAGCTTCCATTTGCCGTCAACAGAACTAAAATCGGTTCACAAATGGCTGAGAAACCGATGTGACATTATTTGTAACGCACACACACACACACACACACACATACATGTGCTCAGTTCGTCGAGCTGAGTCGAATGGTATATGACACTCGACCCTGTGGGCCTCGGATAAAAAGTCGAGTTTTCAAGCGATCTTAATACCCTTCTAAGAAGTAAGAAGGGTAAAAAAAAACATCAGGTGAAATACATAATTGCACTGAAATAACCTATCGCCTCTGGTCCCCAAATAAGTGATTGATATGCCTTTTCTTTGGAAACTTCACCGAAATAAGTCTTGATGAGTTCCTTAGGACATTATAATTGCGCAGAAAACTATAAAATTTTCGCGACACAGTTTCGTTCAGCAACTTACAACTAAAAGATAACTAGAAATTAGAAGAAAAATTCGTATTTTCCATTTAATACCAACTACCTTTGCTTATCTTGACAGACACTGAAGAAGTCTGCACATTGTAGTATTCCAGGTATTGTAGGTATTCCACTAAACAGCTCAAACCCTCTAGGATTCAACTAAAAGATGTCCGTCGAGACCAGATAAACGTGCATGAGAAAAGTATGCCGCAAAGAATTCAACAAGCAGACTGGCACTCGACACTGAAAGAGCCTATAAGCCTTAGACGAAACAGGCCTATCTGTCAAAAGATAAGCTTTTTTCTAGGGGAATTTGAAGGAATTTGCTGCGTTTACTAGTAATATTAAGATAGAAAAAGTAAACAGGTGAAGTTATCGTTTGAATTTTCCTAGTTTTTCGAACAGAATGAAGCTGATATGCAGCGATATGTGCTCCAGCTTAACAGACACATTAAATTGTTAAAAATGTTTTTGTATATTATGCATATTACACGTAAATTACCGAAAATAAATTGCACGGCAAAGGAAAACATTATTTCAGCCTCAATTATCTTTTTTTCTGGTTTGATGGTGGTTCAATATGGGTGAAAATGCCGTTACAGGCAGTATATTTTTATGATGATGGATTACAAACAAATATTTAATCAAGGTCTTTTGCTGTTGGTGCCACTTACAAAGTGTGATGGTGGCCGGTTGGCCGTGGTGACCTAATAAGTGTACCAAAAGGGCACCAAATCACTCTGACAGAGTTGTCGTTATTTCTTCGAGGGGTTCCACATAGCACACTTTTAAATCCTGAAATATTTTAGGCAGACTCACCAACTCACCGAATGGGGTAATGGGTCTCTGCTCACCACCCATACAACATACAGCTATGACATTCAGATTTAGCATTTGGCACAATACAACAAACAGAGAGCGGTAGTCTCTACCTAATGCTATGTGGGAGATGACATCCGTGCTTCTCCGTCCCATGCTTTGGTCCTGTATATTTACTTTAAAATTTGACTCTACGGGACCCAATTAGCTGAAGGGTTTCAAACATATAAAGGATACTTAGCTGAATTCCAGTTGATCAAGTATAGAATAAGAAACAGGCAAAATGACAGTAGAAAACTTTTCACGTCTCGCTTGGAGTACAGCACACAACGATCCATGAGCTCAAGGTAAAGTCATACTAGTTCCAAATTGGGCGCTCACCAATCGTTTTCGTAGAGCCTGGGTCAAATTAAATGCGACATATTATCGGGAAAGTGGCTGAAAATTAACAGTCCGAGCTTCATTCCGACCACACAATGGCTCTCGAATTCACCAGACGCAAGTGCAATGGATTATTCTCGCTGGGCCGCTTTGAAGAGCAAGATCCGTAGTAAAAAAAATCAGCAGCCTCGATACGCTGAAGAAAACCATTGTCCGTGACTGGGCCAACATACTGGCAAGTCACATTCGGGCAGCTTGCGATTCGTTTTTTGACTGTCTCAAGGCCATAGTCAGCCTTATTCTGCGTGGCGTGTGAGTCGAGACGACTCGCTCAAACATACGAGGTGACAATTGTCGCTCTTCTCAAAATTTATTTCCGCTTCCGGAGGATATTTTCGCCAAGCTGGCAATCTGCAGTGTTCAACTAGATAGATTTCTCCAACGCATTCCTGCAAGATGAAGGTGCTGAAGCAAGCCGTGGTATGTCAACTGTAACTGTCAACTGAACCTCATCACTAGAAACCTCATCACCAGCCCTGTTAAAATGGGTCTCGAAAACGAACCGACGTGTACAAGAAGAAGAGGCGCGCAACTAGGTCTGATTGGTCAGTCCCAGCGATACGAAGCTCGTAGGTATCAAGAAAAAAACGGAAATATACGTAATATATTTCATTGAGCAGCAACACAATATAAATGTAAGTACAATATAGCACAATGTAAAAGCGGTTATACAACACTCCGGGGATTTCGTATTCATGCCCCAGGCGAAACTGCTCTTTTTACAAGCGTCAGGATCTGGACCATCAAGGTTTACGACTTGATCCATGAAAAAAAACCGAGGCGATCACCATGCTGTCATATTTGGAGTCCGGTTTCTTCTCGGCGCAATCAAATACTAGATTTGTTGCCAAAGATGCGGATTCTTGATAACCTGCTCAAGTCAGAAACTTGATCGATCCACCTTGCCCGTTGCTCGCCTCTTTCCAGCCATAATGTGTCGTTGTATCTCTCTGGTGGTGTCATTTTCGGCGGTCCTCAATGAGTTCAAATAGATCAATTCGCCTAACACCTCGATTTTATTACCGTCGATCTGAACTCGGGATTGGTCTTCTCGTGAACCTCTTCCTTTCATGAAATTTATTTTCGGCGCATAAATGATGACTCCAATCCTGTTGGACTTGAGTCTAGATGTACGTTTCCGCTATCGTCTCAAAGTTCCATACAACGACACCAATGTCGTCGGCAGAGCCAGAAAGTTGGACTGACTTTTTGAAAATTGAATCAGTCGTGTCTAACTCCTTGTTAAACAGTTAACACGTTAAAATGCTATCTCCTTGGAGTCCAGAGTGTCCCAGAAACCTGAACAAAGTTCATCAAACGATTCATCATTGCCTTGATAAGTGCTGTAAATAGTCTGTCAGCCGGATACGTTAATAATATTTCAAAAAATGCTGTTTGGTCGTCGATTCTGTCTGCAAATTGTCCACGTTCCATTCCATTCCGAATCTTCGGAAACAAAACAAAGGGCATTCGCATTTATCTGCCAATGGACTACAACTCAACTGCAGTATGACTTCGAGACGTCCCAACCAGGAAACTCGGTAATGTCGAATGTCCCATCAACCAGCATGCGAAGCCATTACGTGTTCGCCTTGAGGTAGATATCACGTCAGGAGCCTCATGTTCCGTTAATGGTCTTCTTTTCAGTTTCAAAGTCATCGCTCAGGGCACACTGTCCGATCCACTTCTTCGCAAATTATTCCGGTACGTCAACAACGATTACAAACGCTACTCATTGATCCGGAACTCATGCGATTCCACGCCAGAAACGATCGAATTCGGCGAACGATTCGTGATTCCAATTCAGTACCGAAATCCGTATTTTAACCAGTTGAACCACCTCTGGTATTTAAAGGTTGAAAGCAGGTCTCCATGAGCAACAGTCTATTGGTCCTCGTTCGATGAAGAAGTAAAGGCCTACGTCGAGGCTTGTTACCGTATCGCTTCCCAAGATGCCATCAGCATCCTGTGTGGACTATTTGCTCGTCTTGGAATGTTCGCTGTCCGGTTAAATCTACAATGCAACTCGATGACTGTACTACGCTCTAAATGCACCTTCAACAAAATTTCGAGAAAGAAGAGGAACAATCGATTAAACTTTGGACATATTTCTGCTGACATTTTCTACTTGAAGCCTGTAATTTGCCTGAACCAGATCCGACAACGCAAAGTCGACTTCCAGCTCCAATAATTTCAGCAACCGAGCTAGCTTCTTCCTTAGCCGGAACATAGCAATCGTCTTTCTATACCATAACAAACATCGTCTACTCCGGGCATGTTCAGCCATTCATTCATTCAATCAGACCAAGGCCGGGATGGCCTCCGCTATATACCGAAGTTGTCTCCATTCTATTCGATCCATGACCGCACTTCGCCTGCCTTGCAGTTTACGGAGGGTCCGCACGTCGCCTTCTACTTGACCTACTCGCGTCGCGTTTTGTTAGCTACTTGACCGATCCGCCTTGCTCGTTGCGCACCTCTTCTTCTTTTGCGTCGGATCGTTATCAAGAATCATTTTAACTGGGATGTAGGCCGACAATGTCGTCGATATTTCGTGGCGATAGTGGACTACCGGTCTAATAAATGTCTTGCTGATGATTAACTTTGGAGTTTGGCGAGCTTTGATTGACTTAGCGTCCTTCGGAGTCCAAAGTTGGTACGATTGCCAATCAATGCCTTTGTACCTCTCTGATAGTGTCATTATCGGCGGTCACCAGTGAGCCCAGATACATGAATTAGTCTACTGCATCGAAGTCTTCGCCGTCGATCTGAACACATGGTGGGCGGCTAACATTTTCGACAAAAATATTAAACCTCTTCCGCTCATGTGTTTTGTCGGTGATGCATTATTGACAAGCCTTATCACTAGCTTCAGCCTTCTGATGTACGTTTCCGATATCATCATAACATTACGTGCGACGTTGATCGTAGGCGTAGGCGAAATTGAACGATCTTCCTGAAGATCGTATCACTCGTGTCTATTCCCGCACTTCGTATCATATCACACCCGCAAACGCAATGTTTTAGCACATTACTTGATATATTCGCGCATAATCTGCCGTAGCTCGATCGATCGTGGCGTAGATTTGGAATCGTTGAAATTATTCGCGACACTTCTACATCACTTGCCGAATCGCGAAAATCTGACCAGTAGTAGCGTCGGCGCCCATGAATCCCGTTTGGTACTACCCCACGAACTTCGTTGCAATCGGTGACAGACGGCGGTGACAGAAAGCAGCTTTTAGGCGGCGCTCAGTACCCTGATTGAACTACAGTTGGAAAAGCCAAGCTTAACACAGGATACCTTCTATCCAATCCACCGGTAAATACTCTTTCTGATAGTTCTTGGTAATTACCCAGTGAAGCATCCTCACAAGTGCTTCACCACCGAATCATTTGCTCCTCGAATATGAATCAGCAGTTAAGGTAGATCCTAATGCTAATTAGAATTATGCTCTTGGATTTTCTGAACAAGTACTGGCTCAACAGCTCACTTTTAAACAAATCACGATATAATTAGAAAATGAATATAAGTAAAAGTCTGAACATTGCAGACGAAATATGCGTATCTGTCAAGATAAGCAATAAAGGTAGTCGGAATTAAATGGAAATTACTAATCTTTCTTTTCTATTTCTAGTTTCAGGTGTTTCACTAAAAACCTCATACTCATCAGGATTCCAAAGGCGATATATTTATCACACAACCAGTAAATTTATATTTGATTCTCCTACTTCAACTAACTGAGTCAAGCAATTCCCTAGCAATACCATAGAACCCATTTTTTTGTGCGGAAAATTGTGTGATACTCAAATCTTGGTTTTCGAGCGTGATAACTAAAATTTACCTTGCTTTCTCAATGAATCAATTTCATAATTGAACACAACAGCATCCTTGCTGCTAGTTTAAATTGGTACTCAGATTTAAATAATTGGTTTCTGCACATCCGACTGAATTAAGTGTATCGCTCGGCAAAACGAGCTCTGCTGCCAACCCAACCATCTTATCTATCATCCAGGTGATTCTCTTGGAGGGGCAAAGTACTCCTCGGTATTCCAATTCAGACGAGCGCTGGTATTACCTTTAGGAAATTTGGGGTCACCAGTTTTAACACCTTCATATGTTGGTTCTCTGTGTTTCTACAGCTGATCCAATAACGAAATAGCGAATGCGGGGTAAATCAAGCTATTGGGTGCCGATTAAGGTAGGGAACGCAAGAGCCAGCTAGTCTATTCCCGGACACCGCACGGTCTAATGAGAACCCTGCTTTTTCACAGTAATTTTATTACTTTTTGTTCAATACTACTATTTCTACACAAGATAAATTGTCATGATTCAAAATGAAAAACTGCTAACATATATAGAAAAGAAAGAAATTGTCGTCATTATCAACGTAATTGCTCACCTTCGATGTACTTTTCCAACGACTTGGGCACCATTGTCTTGATCTTGGAAATATCCTCCACGGTACACTTTCCCTTGTCTAAACCTGTCGGTAAGAAATAAAAGTATGTTCACGATTTAGTTCCACCTTCGTTACAAATCCTTTATAAGTCCATACCTAGCAACAGTCCCATCCTTTTCAACACCTCCAGATCGTCATGGATCTCGAACGTATTATCGAATTTGAACGAAAATTCCGATCTGTGGGATAGAGAAATCGAAACACATCGTCATTACCTCGAGGACATCCCCCCTAGAAAGGCCCAAATACTCACTTGTCGTTCGAAATACTACAGTTGATGTAAGTCTTCTTATCCGTATTTACAATGATGAATGGCAACTGGATGGCGGAGCTCGGGTTCGGCACCAGACCTCGTTCTTCGTTTTCCTGATTCCGGGCGACGAGAGATTTGAACGCCACGTGCTGCAGAATCAGTTCTCGCAGCTGCTGCTGCTTCAGTTCGATTCGCTCGCGCGCCTTCTCGTTTTCCTTTTCCAGATCGTCGCACTCCTGCACGCTGCTTGTGGAAGCGCCGTGCCAGCGGATTTCCTTCTTCTCCTTGGAGATGATGTTCATCGCCATCAGGACGTTCAGTGCGTCGTACACCCGCCGCCGGATGTTCTTCTGGTCGTACGAGGCCGGATCCACACCGGGATGGCTTTGGGTTTCTTCGGCGACCAGTTCGTCCGCCACTTCATTGTACGTGGTTGTGCCCTTTTCCTTCACCTTTTCGCACACCTTCATCGAAAAGTGCCGTAGCCCACGACCGATTTTATCAGTTTTTCTTCGGCGCGAAGCCGGTGTGTGAATCTGACTGGCGGCGGCGGCCTTCTTGCCATAGTTGTTGTACTGTGCTTGCTGGTGCTGCTGGTGTTGTTGAGATCCTTTAGCATTGCTGTGGGTGGGTGTTGCTACGACTGGCGGTGGCAACGCTTGCGTAACAAATGAGTTCGATAGAACCGGCGTTGTGGCGCTGGTCAGCATATTTGTGCTCGTGTACGACGTCGACGGAGCGGACGCTGCGGCTGAGGTTGAAGGTGACATCGAAGTGGAAGGCGCGCACGGCCGTTACGTTGCGGCCGGAAATGGGCGTGCCTGTCAGTTGACCGGGACCCGCAATCAACTTCAGCTGACCCTGTTGGAAAATGGTGATGATGATTTAGCAGAGAAGTGTGTGCCGAGCCATCGGACGACTTACCAACTGAGACGGTGAGATTCGGACCATTTTCCCATTTATGCCTTTCGATGCGGGTGAATTTACGATTTGAAGTTCTGAAAAAGGGATATGTCGGTGATGGTTAGGGTACCGCATGCGATTAAGTGCCGGATAATACGTACTGTTTGGGTTATTCACTGTGATGAATTTTTGACCCGGTGCGAGCTTCTGCATAACAGGGGTGGCAAAAGTCTGCAAAGAAAGGAATGGGCAACATAAGCGAACGAGAAAGAAAACAGGTTCAGCGCGAAGAATGTTCGAATGTTCGAATATAAGAACGTCAAAAGCGCCAAAATATTCCACACAGCAAGGCATGGTTAGGGAGAGCCATGATTCGTGATAATCGATTTTGTGACGTAGAGAAATGAGTCGAGTACGTTTCGACCTCTGTTTGCTGCAATGCGATTTGGCAGATAAGCTATTATGCCATCGGGATCGGAGTTAGGAGATTCCTGTCATCCATTTATTTATCACTGCTGGCGGTGGTGCTTATGGTGGTGGTCGTTGTAGCGAATGGCAATTAATTTCCTATTACAGTGAGTGGCTCGCGGACTTAGGATTCAGTTGACGAACACATTAAGAGAACGTAGTATTCTCCCGCATTGTTTTTTTCCGAAAAAAAATACCCATACCGCAAGACAAGGTAGAGCGAGCATGCGAGATTCTGTACAGTTGTAAAATTGTGGGAACGAGAGCGAGAGTATGCAGGCAGGAGAAGAAAATGCATTTCGTATGCACCACGCGGTGCACAGTATTTAATCGAATGTTGTTTTACACGCGCGCGCCTTCACGGGCGAGTCGGGTGAGATAACTCGCGGTGGCTGACTGTGGTGATATGTCTTACCGTCGCTCGAGCAGGCATCGAATATAGTCACTGGCTGCAATGTATCTACCTACTTGCAATACACCGGAAAAGCGAAACCCAACGATGACTGTACGACGGGCAAGCAGCGATGATGGGGGCTTTTGACAAGTGGCTTGTAACGCACAATACAAATGCGCTCGAAGGTACGGCAACTACTACTATGCCCTGGGGCCGACAAGTTGTACTGACGTTAATTGTAACAATGTTACAATTATGTCAAAGTTAATTCTCAGCGAAATAAAAAAATATAAACTTGGCTGAGAAGGTTTAATAAATCAATAAAATTATTAACTTTCAAATGTTTTCATTCTTTCCTTCTTCTTGCAGATTGAGTTAATATCACAGAGAACAGACATCCAGGCTCAAACATTTTTCCCCCAATTTACTGTGTAAACTTTTAAAAGCAAACCGTTGGAAAAACAACGCTGCTTAGTCTAGGTTTTACCGCAGACAGACGTTCAAGCTCGAACAAA
Source organism: Aedes japonicus (assembly GCA_034211315.2). Taxonomy (NCBI): domain Eukaryota; kingdom Metazoa; phylum Arthropoda; class Insecta; order Diptera; family Culicidae; genus Aedes; species Aedes japonicus. Next base: position 6,298 of record JASCZW010011299.1, on the reverse strand, counting down.
AGAATTCAAATTTGTTGTGTAAAATTTCATCTTGCACAGTAGCGCCGCCTTGTGAACTAATTGCTACATTAAAACTAACAGTTTGACTGGCAACCCATTTTTCCCTTACCAATCAAAACAAATCTGTGGCGCCATCTATTAGCTTATTGCTACTTGATATCTTGAGGGACGCCATGTTTTTACACAGCTTAATGAGATGAAGTCGAACGTCTGTCTGCGGTTTTACCAAACTAAAATTGACAGGCTATCAAATCTAAAGGTGGGCAAGTGGCGCCATCAACATACGATTCACCAAAACTAACGAAAACGAGCTGTAATTTTAAAATGGCAGTTACAGAAATTTACACACGGTGTGCACTCCAGCTTGGATGTCTGTTCTCTGTGTTAGTATCAATCTACCTAATTTCATTAAGATCTTAACGTTTCAGAACATTTAAAAATAATTACTGTCTTCAAATCTTCTAATAATCTACAAGCAGATATGATGTAGTTGAAAAACATTAGTTTTAATTCCTTGATAATTCTTTTTAAAATGAAAAATATAGTTCAATCTACAATATTTTTCATAAACAAGGAAATATATCAAGCAAAACAATGCATTAGGTCCTAAGTACATTGAGAGACTCTCTTTGTCGACTTTCTCTTTGGTTAATAGCTTGTCAATTAAACGATTTGCTGACGATTTCGACGTATTGGATCTGTAATCACACTTATTACTACCGTACTGCAAGTTCAAAATAGTTGAACATGTTCTTACATAGCCGTAGGAACGCAAAGAGAAAGTCGACAAAGAGAGTCTCTCAATGTACTTAGGACCTAATGCATTGTTTTGCTTGATATGTTTTCCTTTTTAAAAATGTCATCAAATCAACAACAACAAAATTATTTTTGATGCCAGTGTAGATGTCGTCAAGCGTCGCCATTAAAGTGACCACCATTTTGTAACGAGAATCATAAGTTCGACTGAGTTGTCCGGAAGCTGGGTGGTAGAGGTATCCGCTGCAACCCTCAAAACTAGGAGATTTTAAACGGATTTGGACTGTCCGCAACAGGAGTTGAGCGTTTCATAGGTGAGTTATTTGGTATAACTTTTGTTTTTCTAAAAATTACTCCAATTTGTTGTTTTAAGCTAACGAGTATCTACTCTGCCAAAACACTTCGCACTATTGAGCGTCGTGAAAAAAAGATTTAGTACCGGTCCTCTTTTTGTTGCAACGTTTAAATGTCGAGAAAATGCACACTTTTTTTTCAAATGTATTGTGTACCGTTTGAGAAATAAGAGTTTCTGATTTATAAAGTCGCTGTTTGTTTCTCCCTACTCTTCGGTTCAGAATGGGTATAGGCCAGTGCGATAAAAACTCAATCTCAATTGAAAATAAATCGATGAAATTGAGAAAGACCACCTTTCATTATCATCACACCATAGTAAGTTCATTTGAATCTAGTAAACATATTCAATTGAACCACGAAGACTTCATTTTCAATTGACAGCTTACTTATACTCAATTGAACTAACTCGCCTACTTGAGGCAGTTGAAAACAACGCCTTCAAATTCATTACATCGACGTGCGGACGTGCACTGTGATTTGAATTCATTCGCTGTCAAATGAACAAGAATGAACATCACTTTTCACACATTAATGCTTAACATCAGGTCTGACGATGTAAAACTGTCTTCTTTTTCACTCCTAGATAACAGTACTGAAGAGAAGAGATACGCGGACATCAGTGCAGATGTCTTACTTATATCGATATAATTACTTATAAACTTTCAACTAGAAATAATTCTTCGACAAATTCTATGAGCTTATATGTTTTGCAACAAAATTCCGGGGAAGGTCAAATGATAATATGAATTGTTAAGCATTCATTTTATAATAGTGGGACATATGAACAGCCGAGACCATTGCAATATTTCTCGACTTCCCTGGGCATTGAATATTGTTATGCTTGCTGCAATATGCAGATTCATGTATTGGTATTGTCATCGAACGCTTTCATTTACTAACTGTGGAATTTGAAATAGAGTACCAACCAGAGACTTTGAAAATAATCTTATTGCAAAAATCATTAAGTTTGGAAGTAATCTAATTGAAAAAAAAGCATTACGTTTGGAAACAGTGAGTTGACTATAGGTATGGGGCTGTACATTTAATAGGTAAAGCGTTTTATACAATTTCTCAACGCCCCATTATACTCTTAGAAACAACTGTGGAATTTCGGTGAGTGGACCATCTTTTATGTAATTTAGTGGATTCTTGTAAGATGGAAGAACCGTTAGTTTTAGCGCTTAAAAGGCTAAAATGGCAGAATGTAGAAACGTGTCAAAGGTGATGCGTTAAGGATTTAACAGTTACACGGATGATTCATTATAAATATAGGTTTAGTGTACGAGCTATACATTTTAAAGGACAATCTATTAAAAGTAAGCGTTCCTTATTAAATAAGTTTTGTTTTAATTTCATTTTCAAAGCTGCTTGTGCGATATGCCCATTTGCATTAGCTCGATTAAGCCGCGGCTTCTAGCGGGTCCAGCAACTGTCTCAGGCCTTCCCACTGAAAACATGGCAGCGGAAGATTATGATAGTACACGAGATTTGTTCCTGGATCTATTAACAACTGTTTGTCAATAGGTACAGCCTTTTTTCTAATGTTTCGTGGCTTCTTCACCGGCGGTGCTTGTTCAGCTATCAAACCGTGTTCTTTGGCCATGTTTGGGTGATGAACCCGAAAATGTCCGTTTCCTACGTCACGCTTTCTTTGAATATATGTGCAAGCAGTATTTCCGTACGCTCGATCTCCTTTCTTTCGAACAAATTAAGTTGTGACATCGGAAAAAAATCTTCCGTTTTCCTTCTTCCATTCTGGATGCCACAAGAAGCTCAAGCGATTCTTCGTCACTGCTTCAATCGAATGACTGTTCTGTTCATTTGACAAAAGCTAAACTCAACGATCACTATGACTAGCGGTTCGAATGAATGTGTCTTCATTCAATCGAATGGCACAAAGAACGTGAATAGTAACCCGTATGAATGAAACGCTCACATAGTTCAATTCCATTCAAAAACCGCCGATATTTTAAATGAACAGAAGGTTCGCCAGCTTCGATTGATGGTTTGTGTTAGTTCGAATTCAAATGAATGATTTGATAATTTGCAGCACTGGTATAGGCGCGTCGTGGCATATTTCATGTGTGGACAAGCTGCCATATCAACACTCAAAAGTGCCAGAACCAAATGGAAAGCTTGCAATGATCACTTGAAGATGCGAAGAGGGCTCATTGCCCGGATATTCACAACTATAACACGTAGTAAAATGTTTCTTGTCTTCTATAACTAAACGCGATGGAATTTAGTAAATGCCTGGAAAACCATCGGAAATGATCTCTTATATGTATCCGTCGAATCATTCTGAACGGCCGTTGTGAGAATATTACCATGAAAATCTCACATCGCATCGCATCGCATACGCATCGCATCTTACACTGAGAATAATTCCATCGTTGTACCGACAATTAAATCATGGTTAAGATGACTATTGCATATAATGGTTACAATAACCATCAAAATGGGCAAATTCACCCCGTTCATGGCATTCTTGACCATAGTCATGGTAACAATGCCTATTACGTCATTATAGCAAATGAGAATCAATTATTTTTTATGGTTGTTTTGAAAAGTCGGTTGAAAATCACTATACTGCCATAGTCATTCTAACCTCCGATAATGGTAAAACTGACTATCAAATTTTTCTCAGAGTCCCAATTACTAAAGAGATATTCATAAACCACGTAGACTTTTCTAGGGGATAGGGAGGGTCTTACCAAAGTCTATGACTAATACAAAATTTAAAAAAATGTATGGAGACAAGTCTACGAGGGAGAAGGGGTGGCCTGAAGTCTTCAAAAATGAGTACATGGTTTATGAACAGGCCTTAATGCTTTTTCTCCTGTTCTCTTTTCTATCGCAAGACCGCGAGCAATACCATATGCCACATACATCGTGAGTAAGTGAGCTGTTCAAACGCAGAAACACCATGACGACTACCTGGACCCTACATCAAAAATAAAATTAAGCAATAAGTAAAGAACAGTGTATAACCCTCACCAATATAACTTTAAAATTTTCTTAAACAAAATAAGCAATCAAATGACCACGGAAAATTTACAAAGGAGCTTTTCATAAGCCACGTACACGGACAGAAATGATGCATGATTGATATAACTTTTGCCAAAGTTATCCCAAGCTTCGTAGATATTCTTGACATAGTTAATTTAAATGGTTGTTTGGAAATGATTTGATGTTTACATCAAGCATATATTTCATTTGAATAAACGTTATTGAACATCAACCATTAAATGCTTAAATCAAGCATACATGTCATTATTTGAATCCGTATTTATCGTTGAATCACTCATACTGGAAGGTTAAATAGGGCATATAGCAGCACTACTGAGCCTCGTGGCTGCCATCCGCACTATAGACACTGAAGTAATAGACCGGACATAGGCCGCCATGTTGTATCCAAAACGAACATTTTCCATACGATTTGACAGTTGTTTTGGATACATCCATTGTGCCAGAATCACGTTGTCCGGTCTATTACTTGAGTGTCTATAATCCGCACTCAACGACAAAGCGAAGGAAAACAAATATCGTGGCAGCGGCAGATCACTCGGTTGACTTGGACGACGACCTGGTTGAAGAGTTTTATGTTGATGAAGAAGTGGTAAAATTATTAAAATCGTTTGGATTATCCGCGGCGGGCATCGAAGAGTTTGTAGGTATGTAAGCAAATTGTAACTATTCTTCAAAGTAGTTTTAATGAATTTTGATTTCAGCTAACGGGTACGACATTGATGCGCTACAATTAATCGAGCGTGAAGAAGTCGAAGCGCTTCTACCTCCACCGCGACTAGCAGACCGAACCAAGTGCATTCGAGGATTGTCCACTCCTAGGGTCGCATGTTGATAAGAATGATATTTCCAATTTTCAAACATTGTTATATGTTGTTTAATTTTGTAATATCCAAAGAATATGTGCTAATTGAGTAAACGTTCTTATAATGGTGGTATTTTAGTGCAAAATGTTCCAATTAGAACATATTGCACTAAAATACCACCATTATAGGAACTTTTATCGTAAATTTAACGATTTTTTTGATTTTTGGAACCAACCATAACATCATTTGAACGAATCTCTGTGTATGCTTAAACCAACCATCCGATACCATTAGTTCAACCCTCAAAATAAGGTCAAATTAAACATAAACATTATTGAATTTATCATGAGAATCAGAGAGCTGTCAAATCATCAATAATGAATATTGTTGATGTTAGCATAATATGGTTGATTCAACCCTATTTCATGCTCTAATTAGATCATCAATTCTGTTTAATTGAAGCTTCCATTATTCTTCGATCTATTGTATTATGCGTGAAACAATATCAAAAAAGTATTATATAAAAGTCAATGCACAAATATGCTTGATCGGGACCGCAATATTATTGATGACTTTATTTTTTTCTCCGTGTAGACCAAAATTTAACATTACAACCAACATTACGCGACATAGAGTATCTTGATATCAAATGCCATGCAAAATTATTTCCAGTGAAAACTAGTTTTATAAATGATAATATCGAGATAGTATATATCACGTAATATAAGTTGTAGTGTGAACGGGATGTTATGCTTCATTCCTTAATTAGCTGCCACATTATATTGATTTGATGTTTTTCAAAGTATGTACAGAGGGCTCTAAAATCTTGTACAGTGCAGAACATATCAGTAAAAATTCTCCATAACAGAATCGCAGTAGTTTTCGAGTCGTGTGCTTCGGAAAATGATAGCGTATATCATTAAATATAGTGACCCAATAAGGACTCTTTTCAGATTCATCTTAAGCTTCCGGGGAACGCGCTGGTGTAAAAACACAACACACGTTAGAAAACCTCGGTTTGTTGCTCTTTCTGCAAGTTGTGCACGCGTATCGAAAGCTTCGAACAAAACAATCCGCGCACATCTCACTGAGTTGTTTGAACATCATTGAATATCTTGAGTAATGTGGGTTATTTTGATAGTGCATATAGCTATGAAAGCAATTGTTTATTCCATTCAGTACTTGTGCTACTCAATAGTAGAATTATCGAACACAACCCGATTGTCAGTCATTCTGTTTACATGCGAACAGGGCTGGTAGCGGAGTTATGGATACATAATAGTGACTTTAGAGACTAAAATAATAAAAATAGTGACCAAATAGTGACTAAAAAGTGATTTCCAAATTTGAGTATT
>JASCZW010011298.1:0-32572 GCA_034211315.2 Aedes japonicus | reverse complement strand
CAGGGGCCTGGCAACCCTATCCTATTTACTAGCGTTTGACAGTATGCAACATATCGCGGGCCTTTAATGCATAAGGCCCATCTGACGTTTGTTACTACAGGTACGAACGCAAGTATTGTTTACAAACTTACTTTTGAAGTTTGGTTGTAAGAGATGTTGGCCATTCATCGTCAAGCGTCGGTTTCACGCGCATGTCAATTTTGTGAAGGCGAATTTTCGAGTGTTTCTTTTTTCGATCGATTTTCCGGAAAAGTTATTATAATCAGTAAATTTTGGGAAAATACTTGTGTAGTGACTTTTTATTAAATAGTGAAGTTAAAAAACAGACATAGAGTAAAAAAAAAAATCAACTAGTGATAAAGCCCAGAAGGCGAAAGGGACGCCATTGTGCTAGCGCGGTGTAACAAAGAAAAATAAAATGGCCGAACCGAAGAGAGAAGAAAAACAAGATTAAAATGGCGTTCACATCGAACAATGGGCCTCCCGGAGGGGGCACAAACGGAACATTTTCCAAACTCAACATTAACACTGGAGCACCAACATCAACTTCAGCGACAGTACCGAAAATGAATTACCAGTATGAACAAATGGACCAGGGTCCCTACCGGGTAATGGTAGAGCTTATCGACACCCAAAATGGAGACATCCGGATCAACAAACTAACCTTGGCAAATGCACTACGCAAAATGATGGCTTACAAGACCCACATCGTTGACATGAAGAGTATCGGCCGGAACAAGGTAATGGTATACCTTAATAACTTCCAGTTGGCAAACCGTCTCACAAATGATGAAAATTTGAAAGCGAAAAACTACCGAGCTTACATCCCGAGACATTTAATCTCAGTCACTGGAGTAATTGCGGGTGTCCCTCTGGATATAACCGAGGAGGAGATCATGGAAGATATCATTTGTGAATACCCGATCTTGCAAGTGTACCGGATGAATCGATACATCAACAATAAAAAAGAACCCACGCAAAGAATGAGCATTACTTTTAGAGCATCAAAACTTCCGGAGACAATAAAAATTTTCCACTGTTCGCTCATGGTAAGGGCCTTTTTCAAGAAAGCAGTTCTTTGTCCGAAGTGTCTACGCTACAACCACAAACAAGAAAACTGCAAAGGAAAGCGCAGATGTCAGCAATGCTCGAAATTACACGAAAACGACGAAGAATTTCAAAACTGTCAGAAACCGCAACGCTGTTTACACTGTAGAAAAGAACACAAAACTTCAGACCTGACATGTCCAGAACGTACTCGACAGAACAACATTCAAGCTATTCTAGCAAGGACTAGCCTGACAGCAGTGGAAGTTGTCGAACAGTTCCCGATCCATACACAGAACTACTACGAAGCCTTGGTTGAATCGACACAAGATCCAACACCAGCAGAATCGTATGCCGAAGTGACCACACAGCAATACAGACCACGGAACAATATCCAGCGACGAAAGAGAGAAGGAGTCAGTCCAAGCCCCAGCAACATTGGGGACCAAGTAGTGATATACAGAGAGAAGAAGCAGAAGACAGCCGAAGAACATCACAACAGGACCGCACTGTATAATAAATACAAAAAAACGGAAGCAAAGAAATGGAAAACACAACTTCGACAAGCACAATATGCAAAGAACCAAGAAGGAAACAACAAACAGCCCACCCCATCGTCGAGCATCATAATTCCGACGAACGGTGCGGCATCAACAGAAAACGAAGATTTCTCGATGTTCATTTCGAACATGATAAACGAAGGTAGGATCAATGCTAAAAGTTTGGAATTTAAAAAGAATTAAAAAAGTTAACAAGTAAAAATTAATAAACTATTAAACTAATAAATAATTAATATACAAATAAAAGAAAAAATGAAAATTTTGCAGTCTAACGTACAAAGTTTCAGGAAAAATAAAGATGAGATTTCTAGGGTACTGAACCAGCAGAACTACGACGTAGCAATTCTGACGGAAACCTGGTACAAAGTAGAGGAGGAAACAACAAGAGTATACAACCTGAGTGGATACCATAAAATTGTGCACAGCCGTGCTGATGGATATGGAGGAGTAGGCATCTACATTCGAAATCAGTACAACTATCAAAAGCTTCAGATAAAGAACCAATCGGAAGAGATACAGATAGCAGCAGCTAAAATCCTAAAAACGAACACCGTGGTAGCAGGAATCTTTGTGGCACCATCTATAACGACCAAAGAATTTGAAGCGGAGCTTCATGCAATCTTGACGCAGCTGAACACATATCCTAAGGTATTGTTTGGAGGAGACGTAAATTGCCACCACACTGCATGGGGAGATGAAAAATGTGATCCAAAAGGAACACTTTTAATGGACCTCGTCAATGGATCGAACCTGATATTGCTCAATACCGGAGGAAAAACGTTTGTTCCCTTAGAACTTGGAAGGAGAGCCACAGCCATCGATATATCATGCTGTTCGGCGACCATGTTTGGGGATTTGATCTGGAAATTGATTCCGGAAACAATTGGAAGTAGTGAACATCAACTCATAGAAATTTCAGAAAAGGTTGAAAGGAAGGTTTCGAGATTTTTTGTCAACCACAGAAGGATAAACGAGGACATTGCGAAAATCAACGGAGAAGACGTCCGAAATATTGAAGACTTAAAAGATAGAATACAAATAAGCTACAAAAAAAATACGAAAAAGAGCAAACATATTCCAAAGGTTTGGTGGAACGACGATGTTGAGGAGGCTTGGCGCAATAAAATGGAAGCGATCAGAAGATTCAATGCCATAAGCACCATTGAGCACGCAATCGAGGTAAGGAAGACAAGAGCTATATTCATCAGGCGGAAAAAGGAAGGAATGCGGCAACAGGTGGAAGAATTGGCATCATACATTTATCCACAGACAAGTTCGTCAGTAATATGGGACAAAATAGGTCGAATCACTGGAAAAAGGAATAACCACAAAGTCAACAATCCTGTGCAGGAGGATTTTCAGTTAGCAGAGAAATTTTTCGACATTCGCTTTGGGAAAAGCGACGTTGATATTGAGGCACCACTGTCGTACGGACCTCTATGCCAATACAACCTCATGGACAAAGAAACGTGGAATAGAATACTCAGCAGAAAAAATGACAAGTCAGCTCCATCAAGTGATAAAATTACATACGGTATGCTAAAAAACCTTAAGCCAGACGTAACCAACATGGTAATTAGGCAAATCAACGAGATGTTCATTGCAGGTGCATTAACATTTTCATTGAAAGAAATAAGAGTAGTAGCAATCCCTAAACATGGAAAAGACCAGTCAACTGTAGCGGGGAAAAGACCGATTTCCTTGGTTCCCACCATAACCAAAATAATAAACAGTGCGGTACTTGAGAGAATACAATCGCATCTGAATAAAAACAACAATCTTCCAAACTTATCCTTTGGCTTTCGTAAAAACATGTGCACGTCCACGTGCTTGAACTTCGTTGTAGATTCCATCAAACAGAACAAAAGAAGAGGACTAGTAACAGCAACTGTATTCATTGATTTAAGCAACGCCTACAATTCGGTCAAGACTGACATCCTCGAAGCGATTATGTGCAAACTTCGTTTTTCCCAAGAGCTGGTTACATGGGTGGCCTCCTTTATGAAGAACAGAAAAGTAACAATGCAGGTTGGTAGTAAAACTGTTTCTAGAATGGTAAGCAACGGCTTGCCCCAAGGCGATGTTATGTCACCAACACTCTTCAATGTGTACACAAGTGAACTCCACGAACTGACCAATGGAGATGTTACGCTGGTCCAGTTCGCTGATGATTTTTCACTGATGATAACCGGAAAAAATGTAGAAGAGGTTCGACTCAAAACACAACAAACCCTTGATAAATTCTCTGAACAGACAAAACGGTTGAGCTTCGAAGCAAATCCCTCGAAAACCAAAATAGTCCTTTTCCATGGTGGAAACCACCCCTTTGAGGTTAAACTGAACGGAGTTACGGTAGAGGTCATGAAGAGCCACAAATATTTAGGAGTAATAATTGACCGTTTCCTCAACTTCGGCGAACAAGTGAGAACGGTCAGAAAGAAAATTGACGAACGCTTAAAAATGCTCAAAGTTATATCAAGCGTACGGCACGGAGGACACCCTCAAACAATGAACATGCTTTTCACAGCTTTGATAAGGAACTACGTCGAATATGGATGCTCGATAATAAACAATGCTAGCAGGACAAACAAACACACCCTCCAGGTGGCAATTAACAGCTGTTTGAGAAAGGTAACAGGATGCAGTAAGACAACGCCACTGAACACACTGCTGGCAATCGCAGCTCAGGAGCCATACGACATTCGCACCAAGTATGTAACAGCCAAGGAGATTGCTAAATGCACTGCTTATCGGAATGCAGTATTTGGACATTTGGAACAGCTGCACTCAGATAATCTGGACATGGATAACATCTCATATACGGAAAGAATTTACATCGAGCACATTGGAGTTTACAGCGGAATCAGTCAAACAGTCTACGCTGAACTGTCCAACGCAAAGGTTAACATTAACATGAGGATTGGAATGAAGTTCAAGAAGGAGAATATGAACATTAAAGTCTTGAAGCAAATGGTTTTGTGCCTCCTGAACGGGAAATACAGGAACCACGTAAAAATTTATACAGATGCATCGAAAATAAATAACAACTGTGGAATTGGAATATATATCGAGTCGGGAAACAGGAGAATTGCTTGGAAACTTAAGTACGAAACGTCAATAATGATGGCGGAAATAGTCGCGATTAACATGGCGATTAAGGAAATTTCGAAATTAGACCTACGAAACGTCGTAATACTTACAGACTCTCTATCATCCTGCATTGTTCTTGAAAGTAGCCAACACAACGAATGGAGGAGCAACATGGTCAATGAAATTCTGCAAGGATGCTTGTCCCGCGGTATTGAAATACAGTGGATCCCAAGCCATATAGATCTGGAAGGAAATGACATAGCTGATTACCTTGCTAAAAAGGGAACAGAACAATCCAATGCGGAAGAACATCAAATTCTACTGAAAGATGCCTTTCTTTACTTCCAAAATCAAAAGGAGGAAGAAACAAATAAATGGTACACAGACTACGCTCGAGAAAAGGGTCAAAAGTTCTATGCCCTGCAACAATCATTCCCGGAAAAGCCATGGTACTATCGGGAACAGCTCGACAACTTCGAAACACGAACACTCAACCGAATAATGGCTGGACATGATTACAGCAAATTCTGGTTGCACAAGATGAAAATTGAAGACGATCCTAACTGCGATATCTGCGATGTTCCTGAAACAGCGGAACACATTATCCTGCACTGCATACGGTTCTGTCATATAAGGATGACATTTTCCTTTGACTGCAAATACCGAAATCTCACTGAGCTGCTAAAAACTAAAGATGTTAACACGTTTAAAGAGATAATAATATTCCTGAAACTTACAAAATTAAAAATATAAACAGCATTTCCAAACAGCAAAAAGTATTGATATAGTGAAACGATACGCTAGGTCGACACATCGAGCATATAGTCACTAGATTCATAGTCTGGCGGATACAATGACGGGAGCCAATTTGAACTGTCACTTGGCGGAGCCAATCGAGCATATCTCGAGTAATTCATGTAAAGCGCCTAAAAGCCATTTGTGAACAATGACTTTCAATATCGATTTCTCTTGAATCTCAAACCACTCTCGTGAAATGAAAGCAGCATTTGGTAGAAGAATGTTAGTTCTACCATATGGAGTAGTAGGATATGGTTGGATTCTCGTGGTTCGTGAGAAATCAACGTTAAAAGTTATTGTTTACAAATGGCTTTTGGGCCCTTAACATAAATTACTCGAGATATGCTCGATTGGCTCCGCCAAGTGACAGTTCAAATTGGCTCCCGTCATTGTATCCGCCAGACTATGAATCTAGTGACTATAATCGAGCAGTTGACCTAACTGAGCGTAACGTCAACACGGGGTGGGCTGTCAGATGGACGTAAAAAAAACAGCTGGATTTATTGGTCGCTGTCACCATTCCACACACGGTTGTTCGCGAAAACCCATTAATGGGTGAAAAAACACCCATTTTCAAATAGCATACCCGTCTGTCATAAAATGGGGGAATTCTCAATCATGCAATGGGTAAAAAAATACCCATTGAAGGAAACCTCATACAATAAAAAAAACGGGTATATTTTTACACATTAATGGGTGAAAAAAAGTTCAAAAACCAAGCGTATCCGGTGCATTTTTGGTGGAAAGCGCAGCTTGTTTTATTTTTTAATTTTATAAAACCTAACATAATATTCGAAACAATATACTATCGGAATAACGCAAGTAAGACATACGATAGTTTTTATAAATAAGAATCTAATGCTTCGAAATTATGCTTCCAGATCGTCGATTGTAAAAACTTGTGTTAACAACCGCTTTCTGTGCACGGAACATGGAGGAACTTACAAAGAAGTTGGACGCAGAATTATTGATTTTTTAATAGATTCTTCGTTTCCATAGGCATGAATAAAGACTAGTAAAAGTATCATTTCTTATTTTTTGTATTTTATTATTAAGTACCATGAATACTATAAATTTACTATTTACCAAACTGCTTAATCAATCTGCACCCAAAAATGGGTAATATTTCACCCATTTTGGGAAACCTCGATTTTTTTGCAATGGGTGAATAAATACCCATTTTGTGACAAAGACTGCTTTTACCCATTAATGGGTAAATCAAGTTTACCCATTCAATGGGGAGAGACACTTCTAGCGAAAATGGGTGTTTTTTCACCCATTAATGGGTTTTTGCAAACGACCGTGCAGTGGTTTCACCACAACCAGAAGAGAAGAAGAAGAAGAGATGTTGGCTACAGGAGAATGACAGCCCGCCAGGCCCCTGGAGTACAGAGATATGCGGAAATTCAATCCAACGGTTTGGCAACGGTGTTCGTTCACTGACGAAAAAATTCTTAAAGCTTGTATTACACTGTTTGTCCAATAGCCAAATATTTGGCATAGGCAGCTAGACAGCTGACAGATATCATAGATGTTTGTCAGATGCCTATCTGCCTATGACAAATATTTGGCTATTGGACAAACAGTGTAATACAAGCTTAAGAAGTTTATTCAAAAACCTTATGAAATTTAGCCACAAGGAATCGGTTTGAGTTTCATACTTTTACCTTATGAATGCGAATGCGATGATTTTTGTCTTAATTACCAGCTATGTTTTAGATATGATAACTACATGAGTTTCATAACACAGCCTTATGAAACACATTATTGTTGATTATGATAACTGAACGTGTCCGTTATGCATTTAAAATAGATTTTTCAATACAATTTTAACTTTCATGAATGTTATTTTTAGGATAATGGGTTTATTTTTTGGAATAACTAAATTATTGAGACATCTTTAATGGTAAATAAAAGGCACCTTTTTACAATCCTTGAAATATTGAAATTCTCCTGTACGGGTGTTCATAATGATGTTGCTACCCACAGCATTTAACACATCAATCGACTCCACTTTGCGGATCTCCCACGGATGAGCTACGAAACTGTACGGCTTGTTAGTCAGAGCACCAACCGGGTAAAGATCTATCACATTTCCGGACAACACTGACTGGAAGAACTTCTCCACATATGTTGCAGTCTGCATATCATTTCCTCATCCAGTAGTACCCAAATCATCGACTCCGGCAAATTCCGACCTTAATCGAATGCATCTCGTGCAGTGAATGCATTGGGTCATGATGGTCTTAACCAACGGCCCAATGACCTTATCTTTGACGCACGCTTCCCGCTGTGATTGATATCGGTGAACCGTAAAGGATCCGACCCGAAAGCCATAGCCTGATCCTGCAGTTCGCATTCACCAGCCTGGTCGCAAATCGGACAATCCAATGGATGACTCATGAGCAAGGACTCCTTCACACCTTTGCGAGCATTACGAGTTTTTTCCGTTGGTCTTTATTCACCATTCCTTCATAGCCGGCATGGCGCAATCGGCTACCGGTTTGGGAGACTTCCATTTCCACCAAGCACATACGACAGTTACTGGCTACGGCCAATCGCCCGTGATAGCAGAACGAGAAATCTCAACGCCCACCAATGCAGCAGCCTACAAATAAAAAATAAAAACAATTATTACATTTAAGCGAAATCCAAAACCCCCATCCAAAATATCTTCACCTGCAGCACCGTTGTTTCCGGATCGACCATTACCAACACATCATCTACAAACACCTCAATTTTTTCGGGGGCCTTGGCCGGAGTCGTTGTCGACGTACGGATGACGCCTTGCGTTGTTGGGCAGCGCGTTCCAAGTGCTAGTACCCTGGTCAACGGCGCACGAAACATCTTGCCTAGCAGTTAGTTGTATTTAATTTGGCTCTGCAAAATAAAACAAATAATACCGTCTGTTATCGAGCGTAGTGGTAGAGCGAAATTTCCGCAGCAGCATTAAAACGTGTAGTGGAAAAAAAACGCTTCGAGAAAACCGGAATGAAAAATGAATCAAGTTTGGTTTATTTTAACTGAACAGCAAAATCATTGCCAAGAAGCAATATGATAAAAATTCGCGTTAATAGGCTTACCTCGTATGCAAAATTATATTTTAAAGATGATCTGGAACATCCATTCCACAACATTTCTTGGTTCGCCATTGTTGTTGATTTATTAAATTGCCTTATAGTTTTTTTCATCCACAAGAAGAATATGGAAATCATAAGGTAATTTAGTGAAACTAATAAGAAACACATAGAAAAATCATTATGAGTAAGTAAGCAAATTGTGAGAGTCCTTATGAAGAAAATAATAATCTTATGAAGTCTAAACAACCTGTATTTGTGATACTTCATAAGGCGTAATTTATGATTATCAAAAGTTTTTTTTTCATCAGTGTTTTGTTTATAAAAGCTGCTAACATTTCCGCAGAGTAAAATGTTACTGCTTTGTGCGTGACTTTGTTGTTGTCAGCTTTTATTGTATACATTTATAACGTACAAGTTATTTGTTTATTATATATTTAAACTATCAACCATGAAGTGTATTGCAAAGTTTTGCACAAACCACGGAGGTGTTAAATCATCGAATTGCGTCAACTTAAGCTACGTCTTGAATATTGTTGGTGTAAACCAATGTATCACCGTATATGTACATTACAAAATCGAGACAAAACTGGAAGCGGGTTTGCAGCAAACTGTCGTATGGACGACTAGTAACTTTCCGAATACTCTGATCATTACTATTGCAGACTTGAATGAGTATGTAGGTGATTCCTAATGTTGACTTCAGACTTGGCGAGTTCATAATTGAACGGCTATGAGGGAATCTGCGATCCAAAAAATCAGACAGAATTAGACACTGGCGCAGAATTTTCTTCAAAATACTGACAACACGGCACTAGTGAAATGACTTGACTAAAATGAAAAATGGCCTTCTGTACAAATTCCGACAAATTTACATTTCAGCAATACAAGCAACATTATCGAGCACAGCTAATAATAAAATATTATGTTATTATTACACCACGAGTTCAGCAGAATACCAATGATTTATTTTAGATTTTTGAAGCGTAATGAATATAAACTATTTATTTTATCTCTAGTTCAATACTTAGCAATCGAAACATTTCAGCAAACAGTAACCATGCTCGTTTGGCTTAGATTTTGACAGTTCTCGCTGCTCGATTGGCTCAACATGGCCGCTTCCGCATATCTCTGTACTATGAGGAACACAAGTCAGGAGCACATTGATTACATTTAATAATTAGATTCCTAAAATGTTGGTCTTGCTTAAAGTCAACCCAACCCAGATAGCGGAGCCTAGTACGATTATAGTACGATTGAAGTAGCAAAGGACGCTATCCTACTTCAATTCTCATCCTAGGACAATCGTACTACAATTGCACTTCAGGTCACAGAGAACAGACATCCAGGCTAGAACACTTTCTCTTCAATTTACTGTGTAAATTTTCAAAAGCAAACTGTTGGAAAAATAACGCCGCCTAGTTTGGGTTTCACCAAACTAAAATTGACAGCCTATCAAATCTCGAGGCGGACAAGTGGCGCCATCAACATACGATTCGCCAAAACTAACGGAAACGAGCTGTAATTTTAAAATAGCCGTTACAGAAATTTACACACGAAGGGCCTCCAGCTTGGATGTCTGTTCTCTGTGTTCAGGTGTTACAACCGATTCACTTCAAATGTCAAAACAGCTAGCGGTTAATTTCAAATTTTAGCTGTTCGTTGAAGGCACTTAAAGACCGCCTTTGAAGTAGGATTGTACTAGGACCCTGCCCAAGTAAACACAGGCCTAGGGGTGAGACAGGCCTACTCTGAGTAACTTTCATGCACCGTGTTACTCGCGAGTAACTCGAGGTGCCTCGAAATTTAATCGATGTTCATCGATTTTTTTCCTTAAAATAAATAAATAACAAAGAATATAGTATTGTTTAATGTTACCATGACATCCAAATATATTGGCGTTTAACAAAAAATCAAAAAAATATCGAAACGTTTCATTACCAGACTATATAAATTACCGAACTGTACGGTAGTTTTTGACAGATCATCAAATTTCTCGTTAGCGAGCTGTACGGTATTTTTTGACATTTCATCGAAAAATTCGAGTACCGAACGTGCGGTAATTGATTTAATTACCGAACAGATTACCGAACGTTCAGCTGTTGAAAGTTCGGTAAAAAATTACCAAATACTGTAAAATTTTCTAAGTGTGTACGCTTTTCTTCATGAGGCCCAGTGACTTCTGAGCCTCTACTCTTAGTTTTGAGTCCGAAGGGGAAAATTGAAGCTGCCAAGGTGAGGATAACGTCAACTACCGGGAGACAATGGGAAAAAAAAACGGTGACGGATAGTGAGACTTTGAATGCCACTGTCGGAACAAGTTATGCAGGAACGTTGGCCAAGTGTTGGATGAGGATGAGGTTGTTCCTGCAAATCCTGGTGCAAATACTGGACGCACAGGTGGTATCGACGATAGACAAAAAGAAGTGCGTTAAACGTCACTAATTGTAATATCCGTGAACATCGAAAATCATTTGTTAACCTGGAATTTAGGATGGAAACAGCAAAAAAAGCAATAAAAAGGAGTGTTTATTTATATATTCTGGAATAAAAAACAATTGTGCATAATTTACCAAAAAATAAAAGGCAGTGTCTACCAAAATAGCACCCAGGGTGTAAGGGTGAGATGTTTAAAATTTTAAAATATCATATAAATTCTCTTTGCGTAAACTGCCTCAATCTATCATTTGACAATCGATACCTACCTTCTGCCATCATCCATAGTAGAGTAGCCTTTTTAATTGTTTTAACTTGGCCAGTTAAATTTAGAATTTTAAATGAGTATTTGCTTCCAATGGTGCCACTTCAGGCTGCTACTGCAGTTTGGAAATAGTTTAACAGCTTCATATATAGGTTCTTCTGATCCGTTGCTTTCCGTTTCAATAGTTTCAACTGTGATAATTTCAGGTTCTTTCAGTAGTTCTGTTACTGACTGTAGGAAATCCTCGTTCAAATATGGATCAACAATGCAATTCACAAATTTTACTTCCATTGGTGGATCCAATTTGTAAGAAATAGCATCTGTCAAATAAGCATTCCGCAATCGAACACGCAACAATTTGCAAAGATAGCCGAATACAAGTTTTGACAGTAGCTGGTCGGTTCTTGATCCCAATTTTATTGTTGAAAAAATGAAGTGGAAAAGAGAAAGTGATCTCGCCTACTAGTACAAGAGTTACTCGAGGTGCCTCAAAAGCAACTCTAAAATTGCTTGAGATAAGGGAACGTCCATTAATTACGTCACGCAAAAATTGACTTTTTACAAAGCCTCCCTCCCCCCCTTGTCACGTTTTTTGTATGGACCTTCAAATTTTTTTGTATGGATCGTCACGTTTTCCCAAACCCCCCCTCCCCCCTTACTGCGTGACATAATTAATGGACCTTCCCTAAAGAGCTGTCTTGCCCCTTGCCACAAGCATTATATTATTGCACTTATTCTACCCAAAATCAACATCGGTAATGCGGGATTGCATCAATTCAACAGTTGTCAAGTAATGAAGCGTTAGATTCGGTTAAGAATGTAGTGATGCATTACCAATGCAATAATGCTACATTAGTAATGTCTTATGGTATTACAAAAGATATAGCATTAGTTCGATCTTAGTGGGGCCCTTTTCAGCTTTAATCCAACTTCAATGACGCACTATACGTAATGCCCCAGTCAACCAATAAGCAGTTCCAAAGCGTTTTTACGCCAGCCTATCAAGCAATTAAGTCGCCTTAAATGCAACATAAATGCCACTTTTGGCCCAATATACGGCTGCTTTACTGCAATGCTATGATAATGCTTCATTAATGCTATTTTGCAATCGAAATGCTTATTACAGGCTACAAGCAAATCAAGCTTTACAGCAGATAACATTGAAGATGCTGATATAATGCTAATATAATGCTTGCAGAATCTAAAATACAGATTTAGGGTTGATTTACTGCATATTCTAATGCTTATTGGTTACCTGGGGCATATGCCCTATATATGCATGCTATTATAGCATCGTGGTTACTTGGGTACTCCACAATCTATGTAAAATATTATTTTCTATTTTTATTAATCTGAAACATAAATCGGTAGGTCTGACAGCAATTTATCGTTTTCTCACGGCACTTTAGGTAGCATATTAAAAATTCCTCCATAGTTAAAAAAAATAAAGAAAATAATGTAAACAAAATTTGAACTATTTCCATAAAGTGGTTTGGACTACAGCTGGCATCAAAGTTCACGCACCAACATGAGCATTTCCCTTTTTCACTCGATACTGACCTGGCTGAAATATCGGTGCAAAAAAAAAAAGCCGAGGTGAATTTTATTAAGAATACTGTATAACACTGAATACGTAATTTTCACAAACCAATTCATACTGAATGCCATATTTTTAAATTTCTTCGTAGCTTACACTAGCTATTTGGGATATTTCTCGCGTAACAAATCATGTGTATTAATAAGATGAATTCACCTCGGCTTTTAATATACGGATACGGATATACGAAATACCTATTCTTGAAATTGCTTTGTCCAAAAATGACTTTTTTCACATATGTTATGATAACTTCAAATCTATAAATTTTATCAACATGAAATTTTGACCAGATAAGGTCTATTGTTTATTAAATTGTCAAATTTTCAACCAAAAATATTGATAATTGACAAAGTAACAGAAAGTTGAACAACGCGGTTTTTGGAAGCAAAATTTTGCTCGGCTTCTGAGTGTATTACCAAAATCCCCGTTGAGCAGAGTAATCGATTAGTCGTTGTGTTTTTACTCAAACACACACACTTAAACTCGATTTTGCTGTTCGGTAAAAAAATTGACGAAATACTTCGGTAAACATAAAGTATTACCGATTTTTCGGTTAACATAAATAATTTGACACTAATTTTGTAACACTTTACCGAACGATCTGTTATGTTGTATTTTATTTACAGTATTCGGTAGAAAAAATACAATCCATACGATGAAAACAAACAATCACTGAATACGGTAAGTACTTTACCGAACAAAACGTAAAACGAACTCTGAATTACCGGAGCCCGGTAAAGTATTATTATATGTCAAACTGTAGGCCATTTTCTATGAAGTCTCGTGGTTCCAATGATCGGTTGTGTTTCAGAAGGTGGTGTGGATGGTTTAAATTTAAATGTTTTCTACTCGTGGCGGAAACCCAAAACTAACGGTGATGGAGCAGGTACGCCAGCAGTTGTACGCAGGATCCTCGACTCATCGTGGTTTTCCGTAATTGTTTACAGGTTTCTCCTACTGGCGGGAACATGTCTCCGGATATGTTTCCGGATTTGCATCATTAATTATCATATTTTAGTCTAGATTTTAGTTCATATATCCGAACAAGAACAAATAAGAAAATAAACAATAAACAACAAATGTAGTTTTGTTTAATAAAACAATAACACCCGAATATGTTGGTGTTTAACGATAAAAACAAACAACAATACCGAAACATTTCGGTACCAGACTACAAAGATTACCGAACTGTACGGTAGCGTTTGACAGATCATCAAATCTCCCGTTACCGAACTGTTCGGTATTTTTTGACAGCTCATCGAAAAATTCGAATACCGAACGTTCGGTAATTGATTTAATTACCGAACAGAGTACCGAACGTTCAGCTGTTGAAAGTTCGGTAAAAAATTACCGAATACTGTAAAATTTTCTAAGTGTGCATATTGTAAATTTGCATGTATCTCTAAGGGCCGATTTCTTCACCAGTCCCGCTTATAAACATAAACTTAGTTTATCGTAAGCTTCACTTTAATTTAAGCATAACTTTTAAGCCAGGTTTAAGAATTTCATTTCTTCACGTCTGCATAGCCTTTTTTGGAAGCCGCTCACCGTAAACTCGGTTTACCTTGTTTTCCAATATCATTCCAGTGTCTTTCCAATAGAAATGTCAATTTAAGCGGTAAAAAATATTTTTGAGTTGATTATCGTTTGCCATTTTTTTTAAAACCAAAAATGTCTCCGAACATTATCGAACAAAAGAAGCGCGTTCGCTCAGCAAATTTTTCAGACCCAGAAGAGGAACTGTTAGTGAGATTGGTACTGATTCTATTGAATCGGAAAGATGTTATTGAATGTAAGGTTACCGATACTCAGAGGAATGACAATAAGACTAGTGCGTGGGACGATATTACGTTTGAGTTCAATGCAAACTGTCTGAACACGGTAACTGAAAAATTTCTTAGTTAGCTCACACAAAAAATAAATCTTGTTTTGTTAAAAGTTTTGCACATTACTTCTGAAAAGTGTTTATATTTCATTAAATTGAAAGTAAAATTATCTTCAACGAAAGTTCTTCGTTTGATTTGAAAGTGTTATGTTTCGGTTCAGTGTGTAAATTTAAAAGTGTTTTCTTTTACAATGATAATTGTAGAACTGTCAAATCCACAAACACAAAGCAAGTTGTCGTCGTCGTCGTTTGCAATTTTTCAATGTTGTAGTCCGCGTACCCATCTACTGCGTTCATCGTTGTTTAGGTTGCGCGATGGGTGAAAATTGCGAGGAAAATGGTTTGCTCGTGTTAGTTTTCTGCAAAAAATAAGTACGTCGGCTGGATTTAGATTTAAGTAGTTCCGAAAAGTAAGTAATTTTTTTGCTTATATTTTTTCCAGACAACAACGGGTGATCATGGAATTCGATAGATGTACTATAATCGCTGGCCGAAGGAATTCGTTCGTGATTTAGGAGTACATTTGAAGCACCCTTAGCAATTACACATGTTGTGAAAGTGTGAAACATTCATGAAAAAACCTTTCTGTGTTAAATACAATAATTTTTCTTTCAATACTATGCATTTAGTCGCCCGATAATGTCGCCTTGAAAGTTTATTTTGGATTAAAAATAATTTGTTTTAGGCCATGCTTTCAGTGTGAAAATTCTTCAATATATCTGAAAAATAAACCTTTCAATGTTAAAGCTATTTTTTATTTCAATGCAAAAGGCATATTTTTATTGTTATTATACGACACTTTCTCGTTGAAAGTTTATTTTGGAATAAAAATAATGTGCATTCATTTTCAACGATGCCACGGTTTCGATTTGACAGTTCTACAATTTGTTTTGAAAGTTTCAACTTTTAAATGTACCACGCATGAAAATTTTGATTGAACAGTTTGAACGCTTTTGTTGTGAAAGCAATCCGCTTTCTACGAAAAAGAACCAACGCAACTTTTCATTTTTAGCAATGGTTTTTTTAATTCTAACAATTATTATTTTTTGTGTGCTGATACTTCTAAATCGGGTACAAAATTATAATAATGAATTTATTTGATATAACATAGGTCCAAACTGCAGCAGTATTAAAGAAAAAATACGAAAACATTAAAAAAATACTCGTCAGGCTGCATCTAAGGAAAGGAAGTCACAAAAACTAACAGGTGGTGGTCCAGGCCCTAGTGAATTTCGTCTGAGGTGCATGCTGCACTTCGAGATGTTATTGCACTGTCTGTCGATGGACTTCGAGCGATATGTGACGACGACGATGATTATGATGTGAACACTATAGTATTTCCGAAGATCTCTGAAATTTCTGATAATGTGAACCAAGTAACGACTGACAATGAGTATGATGAATCCTAGAGGGTTTGAGCTGTTTAGTGGAATACCTGTAACTAGAAATTAGAAGAAGAATTAGTATCTTCCATTTAATTCCAACTACCTTTGCTTATCTTCGACAGATACGCGTATTTCGTCTACAATGTGCAGACTTCTTCAGTGTCTCGTACTAATAACTCGACTCGAGTCGAGTTATTAGTACGAGACACTGAAGAAGTCTGCACATTGTAGACGAAATACGCGTATCTGTCGAAGATAAGCAAAGGTAGTTGGAATTAAATGGAAGATACTAATTCTTCTTCTAATTTCTAGTTAATGAGTATGATGTCGAATATTTGGAAGAGACAGGAGTAATTTCGAGTGGAAATAATAACTTGCTTGAACAAGAAGTAACCGGTAACAAATCGGTTTATTCTACTTCCAGAATACCTTTCATTCCATTGTCTGTTGATGAATCAGGTGTAGATGCTGCCAAGATGCTGAGCATTGATGCCGCTCAGAAACGGAAAATAGAAATGTGGGAGCAGTACAATCCAGCAATGTTAAAAAGGCCCAAAACCAGTGCCTTGAAGACAGATAAAACACATCAAACGTCGATACTCGAATCGGATCTTAAAAAGAAGTTGCTACAGCGTGATCAAGAAATGATGGAAGAGGTCCACCAACTCAATGTTCAAAAGCTGAAAATAGAACTTGAATCAGCTAATATTTCTCTCCAAACCAAGAAAATGAAGCTACAATCCCAACAGCTTCGCTATCAACACATGCGGGAAGAACATGCGATGCGGATGAAACTTCTAAGTACCATGTGTGAGAAAAGCACAGGAAGACGAATCAGTAGCTCAAGTTCAGAAAGTGAATGAGTTTTATATTTAGCTCATTTTGCTTCGGATCAAATAATTCAGTTCAAATAAAAAGATACAATTCACACTCTGAATCATTTATTCCAAATAGTCATCTGAATAGTAATTAAAATTTTTTTTCGAGGTAATTGTTAAAATTGTTTTTCTATCTCAAACCAATATTAAATTTCGTTTACTGAAACGGAAAAGTAAAGAATCGAAAAGAAATTTCAGAAGCAGTATCCACCTGAAAAGAATGAAAAATTAAATTAGAATTTGTAAGATTTCCACGCAAACTGATGGGAGCTGTCACTTTTACTTTCGGAAAAATATTCCGTTCGATTATTCCGTAAGTGAAGGTGACATTTCGTTCCATGCAAATCAATTGTCAAAATTCCGGTTGGTAATATTGAACAAAATTCCGTAACCTCTTTACTTTTTAAGTCGATACCGACCTTCAAGTAGTGTAAGTAAAGTAGTTTAAAGTAGTGGGAAAAATTCTTGAACCATTAAATCACGAACACATCCGCTTGTATTCCTTTCCATGTTTGGATTATTTAGAACATCAGTTGTAGCTAACATTTCTTCAAATCCATCTATTTCTGTAGGAGGTTCCCTTTCCTTGCTATCAATTGCAATGTTATGCAATACAGTACAAGCTACAATAACAAGTTGGACAGTTGGTATTTTCAAGCGCATCCCCAACGCCAAAACTGGAAATCGCCGCTTTAGTATACCATATGAACGTTCTACAACATTGCGAGTACGTATTTGGCTTTCGTTGTATAAAGCTTGTAAACTGTTGTATGTGCAACGAAAAAAAAGGTGTGGCTAAATACTTTGTGTTACGATATCCAGAATCACCTACTATTACGACGTGTCCAAAATTCAAGCTGCATATTTAGTGACGAATTATTAAACATATGTTGGTCGTGCAATGATCCAGGCCATCTCGCGACGATGTTCAAAATTTTCAAATCTGCTGAGCTGACTGTTTGTATATTTAGGGAAAACCACGATTTTTGATTTCGGTAGTTCGCCGCATGATTACCTCCAGATGCCTGTATCTTAATGTGTATGCAATCAATCGCACCAATAGTTCGTGGGAATTTCGCAATTGCGTAAAAATCGCGACTAGAAGCAAGTAGTTGTTTTTGAGTTTTTGGCATCCTTATATAGAGTTGGCGCCTTTTGGCTAAAGCAAGCGAAACACGTCGAATAATGCGGCATACAGACGATGTACATACGCCGGCAAAATCGGCAATTGCGATCTGCATCGACCCTTAACCATACAAAAGCTTAAAATCTCAAGGCTACCAATAATTGCACTAATGGGTGAATGTGTCGTGATCTATATGGATTAATCGAAATTTCAGTATTGATTACATATTCACGTTGTACGTCAACCTACGAACATACTAACCTGGTTTCATCGACTGCTAAATCCGGTCAAAAAATTTCCAAGACAATTAAAACAGTACTTTTCTGAAGAGGAAATCCCATAAAGAAATTCTTATCGTCCCAGTTGTTAATAATGATGCGGGCACGCATTTTGTATTGATGTCGTGCCAATTGTAAACCTTCGATGCATTCATATTCATCATCATCGTTCTCTAGGAATCGCCAATACATCCCAAACGTGTCGATTTTGTTTATACGTTTGTTTATACTCCAGTCAAACTTTAAATCTTTTCCAAAAACTGATTGAATTTACAAGATATTGCCAACACAAACTAGAGTGAAGAAAATAAATAAATAGATATTCTGACATTTCACACGCTTAGTGCTGCACAGCAAAAAAAAATGTAATACAGCAAAACGTAATTGATGCGAACGTATTAAAAAGTGATGTAAACAAGGAAATGCGATGCACAATAACATCCAATTGATGTGATATTCCATCGGTCTTCAAATTACATCAGAACAAAATTATAAGTTGCATGAATGTAATAATCACATATCAAAAACATGAATATTACACAAAAACCAATGCACATGAAGGACTCCGCAAAAAATGTTAAATATTACACGATTTCGATGCTTTATCGCATCGAGTTGTTATGTAAAATTAAATCTCGCAACACTGTCAGATTTGTTCTTAATATTTTTCATCTGCGGCAACATTGTTTTCTTGTCAAAACAAAGTCAATCGTCACGGTCACGGTCATGATAGCTAAACTATAGTCACTAGATTCATAGTCTGGCGGATACAATGACGGGAGCCAATTTGAACTGTCACTTGGCGGAGCCAATCGAGCATATCTCGAGTAATTCATGTAAAGCGCCTAAAAGCCATTTGTGAACAATGACTTTCAATATCGATTTCTCTTGAATCTCAAACCACTCTCGTGAAATGAAAGCAGCATTTGGTAGAAGAATGTTAGTTCTACCATATGGAGTAGTAGGATATGGTTGGATTCTCGTGGTTCGTGAGAAATCAACGTTAAAAGTTATTGTTTACAAATGGCTTTTGGGCCCTTAACATAAATTACTCGAGATATGCTCGATTGGCTCCGCCAAGTGACAGTTCAAATTGGCTCCCGTCATTGTATCCGCCAGACTATGAATCTAGTGACTATAAGCTAAACCAGTTGAAACGTGCGAATTTTTTCATCACCGCCTTCATATGATGACAGAATGGCGGAAACTGCTAACACTCTGCCAGCCAACCCTCTGAGAAGAACAGATATTCGTCTGCAATCGGTACGTATAGGATCCGCAGAAGTATCTGGCGATTTTCTTATCAACCATTTTCATTCAAACCAGATCTCGAAGGTAGCCACATTTCGTCGAGTTGTGAATCACCAGTCAACTGAACCGGTGCCCTCTACTCCGGCTGTGTATGATTCGGATGCGAGTGACAAGACGGAAGACTCCAAAATGTCCAACAGTGCGGAATATAGACAATTGTAAGTATCCGTTAGTGTGCAAAATAGAAAAATAATTAAGTGGCTGGAAAAAACAAGGAAAACTCTGATTGTGACGATCGCTGACGTAGCAAAACATCAGCTGTGCATTCTCTCTTGGGTTGTAGACACGCAAATTTCTATTGCAGCTGCTGCGAAATAGTTGCACCCGTTGTAGAAAATCTGCATACATCAGCAGAAAGTACCTCGAAAGCAATCCCAGAGTTGCACGCAATGGTGATGAAAATAACACTTTTGAGTTGATTATACCATAGGAGTATGTAAACAAAATTTAATCGCTGATTGGGATGGGAATCGTGGTGACTGAGTTAATGCTGTTTTGCTACAATGTCAATACTTTCATTTTTGCAGGATATCAACCTTCGCAATCAGTGCTGCTGAAAAACTGAAAGTGTGGGAGTTCGACTTTCCTTTCCACAAAGCAATGGATACGCCTGTCTCAGGCAAATCAATACTAAAACACCATGCCTCAGCATAAGAATCAACTTTCAGCCGTGATAAAGGGACGCGGACAGGCGGGTTTCAGTGAGTATGAAGTGTTGAAAATATTCTGTGACGTGTGCGAATCCCTAGCCCAGCTTCATTGCTGCCAAGCGCCTGTCATCTACCGAGACCTGAAAGTGGAAAATGTGGTGCAAAACGATATGGGCCGGTTCATTCTGTCCGAATCAAGTACGGCTACAACCCGTTTTCTCAACCCCGTGGCTCACGGGAAGAAAGCAGTCGAAGAAGAAATTCAGAAAAACACCACTCAAGCCTATCGGGCCCCTGAGATGATCGATCTCAACTCGGGTCACAGCATTACAACCAAGGGCGACATCTGGGCACTTGGTTGTCTTTTGTATCGCCTTTGCTTTGGAATGCTACCTTTTGGAGAGAGTTCCAAAGCTATCCTACACTGTCAGTATAACATTCCTGGAAAGTGCAGATATTCTCCGGAACTATGTCAATTAATACGTTTCCTGTTGGAATCGGATCCTGAGAAGCGTCCCAGCATCTACCAAGTCTGTGAGTTTGCATTTAAAATTTCCGGAAAGGATAATCCACTTAGAATTGCTCGGGAGCGTCAAAAACCGCATTCCTCGGGCAGCAACAACAACAACAACTGCAGCAGTTTTAATAATTCAGATTATAACGAACGGAAGCATCACCAAATCGTGGGGCCAGCAACGACGGTACCGATAAGTGTTAGCACTAGCGTTGCTCCGCGATCGCGTCCAAAAGGTCAGCACTCGGAACAGGCAGTGGATTCAATCTGGGAACACCTCCACTGAATCCATCGCCGAAAAATGTAGTATCTCCTGTACCGGGAGCTGAGGCCGATACCAAGCAATCATGCAGCCAGGAGAAGGCAAGCTGCTACGACATTTGTTGCCAATTTTAACGACAATTTCCTGCGTCCCAACCAAACGCTAAGAGTCCAGCCGCGTTGAATATGGATCTCCAACATCAGGCAGTAGCCGTCGGAGAACTACAGCAAAATACGGTGGAATCTGGTTTTAGGTACGATTGTTGAAGCTTTGTATTGCGTGTGACTATGAGACCTAATGACGACTGTCTTTTTCCACAGATGTTTTCCACCAGACACCAAAAACCTGCTGATTCCACCGCCGGAATGCTCCGTCTCGAAGGATAAACAGTCTGCCGTTTCTCCGGCGTCGTTGCTTTCGCCATTCGAACCGGAACCACCATCATCGTCATCGTCATCAACCCGACCTCGTCCGACAACGTTGATCCCTGCAGGGCAGCATCACTCGAAGTCATCGACTTCATCTTCACAGCATCGTCGGCATCATCATGTCTTGAGCAATTCCAACAGTGAGAAATCCCTTGTATCGCCTATTTCCAGTTCGACTTGGAACCCGTTCGGAGTAGCGTCACCATTCAGTCCCAATTCCACACTGATTGAAGATCATCTTTTTGGGGCCGAATTCGATAAACTGCGATTGGAAGGTGGCAGCCAGACGTCCATCGTAACTTCACCCGAAGAGATGAAATCGGAACGTTCCTGGCTGAGAAAACCTCAACACCAACAACGCTTTTCTTTGCCAACATTAACGCAAGCCGCTTCAACGAGCGTACTGCAGTCATCGACCGTGGAGGCAGTCCCAGAAGAGGATCCATTCGGCTCGGCACCGTTTACTCTACCTAAGCGATTGAAGGATAAGGCCGGTAGATCGTCAAAGTTGACTTCGAAGCTGAGTGAAGTGATTGCTGGAGCGGCAGGTGGTGGAAGCTTATGGCGACATTCAACGGGTGGAGGCAAGGAGAGCTTGATTTCGACGACTCCTGGGGCGGTGAGTGGCGAGAATGGCCGGAACGGTAATGGAGATGAAGGAGTGGACAAATCAGCACTGTTGGGAATCAAGCTGGATGATTTGATCAGTGGTGGAGACAAGGGGTCACCGAATTTCATAAAGCTACCGTTGGACGACAGGAACAAGTACGAAAAGTTGAACTCGAATGATGTGACATCCGACGACAGTGATTCGGAGTTTTATCCGGATTCGGCTGGAGGTATCAAGAAGCCAAGCTTTAAGCAGTTTGTAGAGAATAATATACCGGAGAAGCTACAGGCGGTGTACCATAAAGTTGATAAAGGGCAGATTAAGAACGTGCCGATTGTGAAGAAACTGCGTGGTAAGGTTGACACAAAGAAGGGTCAGCCAAAGGTCGGTAGGTCCCAAGATAAGCAGCATGCGAAAAAATCGGTTGCAGAACATGAAAGCAAGGAAGGAGAATCGGATGATTCCATTGGATCGGCTAGCGATTTGCGGGCAAACGACGACTTTCCCGATGGAGATGAGGGGAGATTGGTAAAACTGTGGCCGGCAAACCTGCTAAAAAACTCAACCGTATGACTTTTGGTGACGGTAGCGTGGATGATTGTATTAGCGAAAGTATTAAGACCTGTGGATCAAGTGCCTAAAGATGGTGAAGGTCGCAAGGAAGAAGAGTTTCCGCTTCCGTTCAATATTAAGGCCGAAAAAGATTAGAACGAAATGAAAAAGAAGGCTTCGGAGAATATCTAAGTATAAACTGAACAACCGGACGAAGAAGCCACTGAAAGAAACAAATTTTGATTCAAATTGAAATAAAATCAACATTTTGTTTTAATTTCCACTGCAGCTCTTTTTTTTATTAAATAATATCTGAAAATTAAAATTATTTTTACATTGCTCCCTTTCCGTCGCGACTACACAGTACGTCGCAAAGATTCGCCTTGTCTCAATGGGTTACGTTGTCTCGTTTACATCGAGCAGATTACATCGATAAGCAGTGCATCATTTTATTGTCTACATCGAGGCAACTTAACATTACACAACCGATGGAATGACCTATGTGCATCTGATTCTGTGTAATATTCAACAACTTTATTTGCTGTGTGCTAAACCAAGTCAGACCACCGTTTAAATTAAATGTCGCTTATCTTAAACCCGATCATTTTAAACTATGTTTAGTGTTGTAGAAGGAGATGTTCGCTCATCACCATGAGGCACCAAGAGTGAACAACAATGTTTTTGGCTAGTATTGAAAGATATGAAGAGAAAGTTTTGATAGTTCCGCTAGTGTGCGGCAGGCTTGGAAACATAGCAGATGTTTTAGGAAAATTGAGCGAAAAGGGCATGTGTACAGTGGTACTCGAACCAACGACATTTTGCCTAACATCCACTGCGGGTAGGTTAGCTATCGGATTAAGTCCGCCACTCAACAGGCAAAATGTCCGGTTGGAAGACGCTCATGTACCACTGTGGCTTCGTATAGTTATTCTAGCGATCTATTGTGTGCACTCTGTTTACTGATGCGCACATGGGAGGAACTCTCCTTTTGGGTTTGTTTGATTCTGCACCGAACTTTAGTGATCGTCAGTCGGTGCGAATCAAAACAAACCCAAAAAAGGAGAGAGTTCCTTCCATGTGCGCATCAGTAAACAGAGTGCACACAATAGATCGCTAGAATAACTATACAAGCCACAGTGGTACATGAGCGTCTTCCAACCGGACATTTTTGCCTGTTGAAGTGGCGGACTTAGTCCGTGCTTTAACCTACCCTGCAGTGGGATGTTAGGCAAAATGTCGTTGGTTCGAGTACCACTGTACACATGCCCTTTCGCTCAATTTTCCTAAAACATCTGCTATGTTTCCAAGCCTGCCGCACACTAGCGGAACTATCAAAACTTTCTTCATATCTTTCAATTCTAGCCAAAAACATTGTTGTTCACTCTTGGTGCCTCATGGTGATGAGCGAACATCTCCTTCTACATCATAATCGTTACTCCTCGCACGGAGAATATATAACATAACAATTAATGTATATGTTTAGTGGTTAAGCGATTGTGAAGAAATCGGAAAAGCGTTGAGCTAGGTTTACAATTTACTTAAACCTTGTTTAAAATTTAAGTGTAGCTGAAGAAATTGGCCCTAAAACACTCGATTTTTATATACCTTTGTGTAGTTTTAATTGACTGTGTTCCCAATAATTGATAAAGAAGTTTACGTGACTTTAGAACGCCGATTTATTTTCTTCTTCATGCAAGGTTTCTTCCTATTTCTTTCTATTTATTTGTTTACAAGCGTCTCTTTGAGTCTTCGGTAGAGAAGTTAACTCCACCAGGTACCAATATTTAAATTTATACCTATTCGGGAATAAAACAACCTTTCGGGTTCTGCGTGAGCACCGTAAATAGGAAGCAGTAAGTTTCGAAAACCCGTATATAGTAAAATTATCCTAACTAATCTAGAACTGCTGCAGTGACCGACGAGGATAGCACCGAGCCGCCATACGTCGTAGAGAAGGTCTTGGATAGGCGAATCACCGCTGCCGGCAAGATTGAATATTATCTCAAGTGGAAGGGTTACTCCGAGGCGGAGAACACCTGGGAACCGGAAGAAAACCTGGAGTGCCCGGAGCTAATTGCCAAGTACGAGGAAGTTCGTCGGTTGAAGGAATTCAAGGAGGCTAAGAAAAAGTCTGCCAAGAAAAAGCTGGAGGAGATCACCAAGCCTCGTGGATATGAGCGGGGACTGCAGTTGAAAGGAGTGTGTGGAGCTACGGATTGCGGCGGAGAGCTAATGTTCCTGGTCCAGTGGTACGGGAGCGATGAGATGGACATCCTACCGGCAGCAGTCGTGAACGAAAAGAATCCCACGAAAGTTATCGAGTATTACGAGGCCAAAAGTAAGGTTGTGGAAAAGGCAAGGGAGAGGACAAAGTTTGCCGCGTACGAGGAGGAACGTCCGGAGACCAATACCAGTGTTAGTGCCGACGTTGAGCCGGAAGTATTGCAAGGGACTGAAATTCCAGCTGATACGTTTGAGGAAATGATGCAAGCTTAGAGTTCTGGTGGAAGGCGTTTGTAGCGATAATGATGGCAAGATAAAATGAACTGAAAAATGCTAACTTTGTTTGTATTGACTATTTTTACACGAGAAAACTAAACTAGCCTATCTTCATCGATGAGTATCCTTCCGAAAGCACCGGTCCGGAAGGCTTTGATCATATGCCTTGCAGCGAGCGTGGCGTCCGGTCGGAGGACGAAAGATCCATCGTAGTGGCGGATTCTTAAGGTCCTATCGAGATGCTTTGATCCGGCTATAAGCACTTCGGCAATCGAATCGGTAGGTTCCTGCAGACCCATCAGTTCGACGTATTTAAAGTTCCCGCGTTTGTTCATCAGGTAGAGCAAATAGTCCGCTATCAGTTCTTCACCGACGAGGTGATCTTGTAGGCAGGAAACCAGTGCCAGTCTGAGACCAGTTTCTGTGTCCGCAATGTTCGGCGTCAGAATGCCAGGGGTGTCCAGCAGGTAAACGAGCGGGTCCTCGCAGATTTTGATTTTGTGTAGAACGCTGCGGGTGATTCCGGCCACAGCCCCGACCTGAGTTGCTCCCCGTTTCTTCAGGTGGCGATTTCGGAGGACGTTGATTAGCGAAGATTTACCTACATTTGGAACACCGATGATCATGATGCAGTACTCTTTTTGGTCCGCTCGGTTGAAGCGATTGGAGCCGAGGATGAGGTCTTGGGCTAGAGGCATCACCTTTCGGATTCCGTTGCATGACCTGGTGGGAAATGTAATGAAACATGCGTCATGGGGAAGTTCGATGCTATTCAAATACTTACTGATCTTTGCAGTTGGTGAACAGCACGTGTTGTGATTCGGAATCCTGGTACTTCAGTCGATCAACGATGTTGGCTTGGGATCGTCGATCGATCGTGTCCTTCTTGTTCAGCACCAGAATGTGTGGTTTGACGCCGCTGATAGTGTATTTGAATTCGGAGTTGCGGCCTGAGAGTGGAATCCTCGCATCGTGCACCTCGATTACGCAGTCCACTTGCTTCAGTTTTTGTTGCATTTGTTTTATTCCTTTGCCCATGTGGCCGGGGAACCAGTTTAGCAATTCCCGGCTCACGACCGGGAACGACGTCCTGAAGTTGTTCATAGCGGGTGAGGTTTGCACGTTATCACTGTTATCAAACCGGGTTTGTTTACTGATTTGGTCTGCGAGAAGTGACTACTGTTGATTTTGTTGTTTGCGAGGTGGTGGAGTAACTTATTCCAATGAGCGACACTAGCATTCTGAACTCACGTCTCACTTTGACAGTAGGGAGCGAGCTCATCGTCTCAAATCTCGCACCATCTCATCAAGGAAAAGCAAAACATCGATGACATCACGTAACGAACACACATGCTAGTTTCATTCAAGAATTCCAATTGCTTTCGGATGTGTTAGTGCGTTTCCTTCCTTATTCACCCATTGTACCACCCTCGCCGCACTCGCTAAGCGAAAGATCGTCTGCCGCAGCAACACAAACATGTGCGATTTTGTGCTGCTGCTGCTGTGAGTGAGCGAAAACCAGCAGCTCGGTTCGGCAGAGATTTTAGTGTGTGAGTAGAGTTCGGTCGAAGTAGTCAGTCATAATTTTCTCCTCTGTGTGCCATCATCAGAGGAGCTCGCTCAGGGTGCCAGGCTCAAATTATAGAGAAGTCAGTGCGAAAAAAATCTTTATCTTTAGGTGAACGAAGAAACACGCAATTAAAAGAAAAGAAAACCAGTGTTCGCTCGTCGGCCGGATTCGAACGTTCCGTCGTTATTCGCATGTGACAATCCGGGGGCCAGTGTGTTCCGTTCCTGTTTAATTTTCCCTTCGAAAATTTCCTGGTCCTGGAAAGTCGAACAACTCCTGGACCTCCAGCAGAGCAGAAATTTTTCTCCGTCGCAGAACGATTGCAGGAAAACGGGGCGTTTACGTGCTGGTGATTTTCACATCCCATCCAAAACCCAGCTCTCCAGGAAAGGCCACCAGGTGGACGGAACTGGAGAAGTCTGTGCACATCCGGCCTGGTTTGGAGAAAAGGAAATCCGCAGCAGTTTGGACGGAACTGGTTTGGAATCGTAAAGGCTGAAAAATAAAAATGGTGAGTAGCCATTGGAGAGATGTTGGATATTCGGCCAGTGCTGCCATCGATTCGTGGAAGGGGATGTGTTTTTAAATGTTGGTTTTCAATGAAAATCCATTGAAATTTTTATTTTGTACACAGACGTGATAGCTCTTTGCACGGTGTCTTCATTAATGCAGTTTTGGTAGTTCATGGAACTTGTTTACGCGAATTTAAAATATTAATTTTCGGTAAGATCGGGTTGAATGTGCGTTCTGATTACGGTTAAAGAATTATAGCCGCAAAACATACATCGGTGCTTAGTTTTATGTTATTTTCTGAATCGAGACGTATAAAACTTGGGACTAAGATAGTATAGTCGTTAAAGCACACTATTGCAAAGCCGGGGAAGTGTATTGAGAACATTAAGTTGAACTGAAAAGGTCAATTGTGAAAGCAATAAGCTTGAAATGCTATGTAAGAATAACTACAAGAAACAGCTCCGTGGGAAGAAAGAGCCCGTTTAGAAATGGCGACATCCTTTTGTTATGTAACGCTAAAACTGGACATTTTCGACACTTCCTCCCTTTGACACGTTTTTTGTATGGACCTTAACATTTTTTTGACGTGGGACTACGTCTTTGTTTTCAATACAGAGTACACGTTGCGAGTACGATAATATACGAGCGTCACGAAGTATGCTTAGGTTTTGAACGTTAATAACTTATTCATTTCATGACCTCAACTTCGGAATCCGGAAGTGTGACAATCTTACAAAATTACTTTACCCGCTCGTGAATCGACGATCTCGTTTAGATTTAGCTAGCAAAATTCTGCTGTACAAACCCGTATTCCGGCCTACGGTTGCTTATGGTTTTCCTGCATGGTATAGCTGTGCTAGAAGCCACCGCAACAAAGTACAGATCAAGCAAAATCGACTACTCAAGATGATGCTCTGCTTGGACCATTTTCACTCTACGAACGATGTAAAGGGTGTATTCGATAAAAATGGCACACACATATATACTCATCAAAATTAAACTGATTATCGGATTTTCTTGAAATTTTCAGGGAATGAAGAGCTACTAATGAGTTTTGATTTACAACATTTGTTTTATTCAATTTCGTCTCCCATCCCGAATGCCCGCACCTTCCTTTTCACTCCACCCATCAAATTTTGTACAACCGATTTTCCCAGTGTTTTTGTTGTTTTTACCCAAATTTTCTTCAATTCTAGCTCTGTTTTTATAGTTTTGGGATGTTTGAAGTTCCGTTTTAATAATTGCCCAGAATTTTTCAATTGGACGAAGTCGAATTTGGTGGGTTCATATCCTTTGGCACAAAATTGACTCCGTTGGCTCGGTACCACTCCAATACGTTTCGAGCGTAGTGGCAGGATGCTAGATCAGGCCAAAACAGAGTTGATCCTTTGTGCTTCTTAATGAATGGCAAGAGACGCTTCTTAAGGCACTCTTCCGTGTAAATCGCACCGTTTATTGTTCCGGAAGTGATGAAGGAGCACTTATTTCACCACATCCGCAAATCGCCTGCCAGATTAGAAACTTCTTTGCAAATTTCGATAGTTTCTTCTTTCGAACATCCTCCGGAACATCGAACTTCGACTTGGCAACGAAATATTCTTGCCCAGGAAGTTGACGGAAGTCGGCCTTGACGTATGTTTCGTCATCCATCACGATGCAACCGGATTTGGTGAGCAGCTTCGTGTAAAGTTTCCGGGCGCGGGTTTTCGCAGTGATGTTTTGTTTTTCATTCCGGTTTGGGGCTTTTTGCACTTTGTAAACATGTAACCCAGCACGCTTCATGGTTTTCTGCACAAAACCGACTGACACCTTAGACTTTTAGCGACATCTCGAATTGACATGTTTGGACGGTTCTTGAATTGTTGTACGACTTTCCTGGCCATTTTACTGTCCATTGGACCACTTTTACGACCACCCCCTTCCTTCCTTTGGACATTCAGACGCTCCTTGAAGGTTCTTATTACACGAGACACAGTTGTATTTGCAATTCCAAGCCTTTAAGCAATCCACCGGTGGGACGCCCCTGGATTTTGATTGTGAGTGCACACCATTTTCTCACGGACAATTTCTTGTTTCGACGACATGACTGGAACTGCTGAATGTATAACTATGAAACTTGGCAGATGTAAATAATACATTATGGATAAGATCTACTCAAATTTATAGGTTTTTTACTCATACGATTTAAAAGTTACAGAAGATTTTCTGTGTGCCATTTTTATCGAATACACCCTTTACATAGTTTTTCTGGTGTCGAGGGAATTGACAATTGGTTTCTGAGGCTGATACCTTAATTCCGTATCAGCTGTTTGTCTTCAACAAATCCCCTTCTTCAAGAACTTGCCACATAACGACCACTGTGATATTAATGCTGAGCTTTTTCTTCCTCTACCTCCGTTTCTCAAAGTAAATTTTTGAAGTTTTTTTTGTACGTTAATTTTTCCTTCTTAGTCTAATAAGTTAATCGTTCGGACGCATACATGTAATCATTAATTAGTCTAATCAACTGTGGCAAGGTAATGGAAAGACGTCTGGTTGCAACACTTAGACAAACTAGAATGGTTTATTTCTTCATTAATAATGCAAGGGTTACTATGACTAACAGCCCTGCTTAACCCTGAATTTGACGAACTACAAGGTATTGCCTTATTTCTTGAAGTTTGGGAAACGGAACTGGTTTTGTCAGGATATCAGCAAATTGTTGACTAGAAGCAACGTGTTGAAGAATCAGTGCATTTCTTTCCAATTCTTCCTTAACAAAAGTGATGGCGCAGATCAATATGTTTTGTCCGCGCTGACTATCCAACTTCCTTTTCGGTCAAACAAATAGCACTTCTGTTGTCGCAACGTAACGAAATTGTTGATTCAACTCCACTCAGCTCAGCCCTGAATGATCGCCACCATAAAGCTTCCTGTCCAGCAGCTGCGATAGCTATATACTCCGCTTCTGTTGTGGATAAAGCAACTATGGGCTGTCGTCTGCAGCTCCAACTGCAACCTGAGTGCATGAACACAACCTGTTATGGACCGCCTTGTTTCTTCATCATTGCCCCAATCTGCGTCCAGGTATCCATGA
The DNA here is from genome assembly GCA_034211315.2 of Aedes japonicus. Classification (NCBI taxonomy): domain Eukaryota; kingdom Metazoa; phylum Arthropoda; class Insecta; order Diptera; family Culicidae; genus Aedes; species Aedes japonicus. The sequence goes on along the minus strand of JASCZW010011298.1, from coordinate 2,165 downwards.
AACGGTTCTGGCTTCCCGTTGCTGTAGACAAGCTTGACGTTTTTCGTTCCTTGCAAATACCTGAGTACGCGTTTTGCTGCAGTCCAATGAGCTTCTCCCGGGTTGCTGCAGAAACTGCTAACTGCATTCACTGCGCGAATGCAATATCGGGTCTGGGTAGACTGTGCAATGAATTGTAGTCCACCTACGAGTTCACAAAAACGGCACATGTTCCATCCTCTTGGTTTCATCAAGTGATTTCGGACACATTTCCTTTGTCAATCTTTTTTGGCTTTGGATCCAACGGTGTTGAAACTGGATTGCAATCAGCCATTCCAAACCTTTCCAGCTACTGATCGATGTACCATCTTTGATCTAGCATAACTGCTTCTTCAGTTCGTGTCACATGCATTCCAAGCACCTGTGCCGCCAAACCCAGACCTTTCATCTGAAACCGGACAGAGTTTCTTCAACTCTGTGACCAAATCGTTGTCATTGGAGAAAATCAAGAAGTCGTCCACATACACAGCCACGATAAGGAGCTTGTCATCTTCAACCAGGAAATAGACACACATATCAGCTTCGAACGTTGCAGGCCGATGTTTCTTAACTCCGCATCAAGCTTCATGTTTCATACGCGGCTCGCTTGCTTAAGCCCGTAAAATGCTTTCTTCAAACGACACACCTTACCGCCATCGACAACAAAGCCTTCTGGTTGCTCCATGTAGATTTCTTCGTCTGCCAGATAACCTTGAAGAAAATCCGTGACCGCGTCGAGTTGATAAATCTGCAATCCAAGTCTTGCTGCCATCAGGTAGCGAACCGTAGCGCATCTGACAACAGGTGAATACGTATCGACGTAATCGACTCCTTTGATCTGCGAATATCCTCTGATTACCAGCCGGGCTTTGTATCGCCCGACTGTACCATCTGCATTGGTCTTCAGTTCATACACCCACTTTGATTTCAAAGCCTTCCGATATGCCAGCAGTTCGGTGAATTCCCACGTGCGGTTATCATGCGAGGATTTCATCTCTGCATTCATCGCTTCAGCCATTGATTACTATCATCGCGCTGCAACACCTCTGTATAGCGATTGCGGATCGACGTTGCCATATACGAGACAGGAAAATGCTTTGAGAGACAGCATTGAAGCTTAATTCAAAATCTTTGTAATTGCCTGAGTATGGCGCTCCTTGTCCGCTGCGCTTGACCACAGATTGTTGGTAATTTAGTTGCAGAGGAGCGCTGCTTCTGTTGCATCTGTAGCAGCTCTTCACCACTACTAACACTCCCGGTACTATCGTGTCTGCATAGCGATGCTCGACATCCGAATTGAAGTCTGTCCCTGCCATTCGAAACTGTAGTACTTCTGGTTCCGGAAGATGTTGACTGTTCTTCATTGTTCCCTTCATTCGGGAACATAACATCACGACTCACATATATTCGCTTGGTTCTTGGGTTGTAGACTCGGTACCCGACGAAAATACCTTCTTCCGATTTTGAGTCCCACTTCTTCCTGCGCACCTTTGGAATGTAAGTCACCACTCTCGTTCCGCATACATGCAGCTTCGACACATTCGGCTTCATTCCGGAAAATCGCCTCTTCTGGAGTTACTCTGAAACCCCCTTTGTCGGGGAACGATTGACGAGATAGCACGCTGTTCCAACTGCTTCTGCCCGAAATGATTTGTCCAGCCTGGTATCGAAAAGAAGACAAAGAGCACGCTCCTCAAGAGTCCGGTTCATGCGTTCGGCTAAACCATTTTGTTCAGGGTTATACGGTACGGTGGTTTCTCGCTGGATGCCACATTGCCGCAAATACTGCTTCATATCATTATTTACATACTCGTGCCGTTATCACTCCTCAACCGCTTCACCCGCTTGCCAGTTTGAGTGTCCATACGCTCAGAAAGTCCTTGCAGCATTCCAGTACTTCGGTCTTTGATCGAATGAAGTAAACGAAAGCATTTTCTGCTGCAGTCGTCGATGACATGTGAGAAAATATTTGCTTCCACCGAGGGACATCGTTTCCATAGGACCGCACAAATCGCTGTGCAAAAGTTCCAACACAACTGTTGATCTGCTCCCTTTGGATTTGAACGGTTGACGGTGACGTTTTGCTTCCAAACAACGCACGCAATCCGGTAGAGTTGTTTCACCACACTGCACACCTGTAACCATAC
>JASCZW010011297.1:0-32524 GCA_034211315.2 Aedes japonicus | reverse complement strand
TCTGAAAGTCTGTTCTGGTAGACTTTTCTGGAAGACTCTTTTGGAAGTACCAAGTAGAAGACTCTTCTAAAGACGCTCGATATAGACCATAACCATGATATGGACTATAACCCATTCTAAGATTTTCCTGAAATGCACTTCCAAATATTCTCCTGGAAGGGTCTTGTGCAAGAGACTTCGTGTGGATTCTTCCGAAAAATTCTCTTTAATTTGTCTTCTGGAAGAGTTTTATGGAAAAAATTATTCTGGTGTGGAAGACTCCTTTTGCGGAACTTTTCTGGCAGATACATTTGCAGTTTCTTCTCAAAACTTTCTGGAAATTCAGGAAAATGATTGTTCAATAACATGGCAAAATTGCAACTTTAGTACCTATTGGAAAACTTTCACATCATCAAGATTTCTACAAGATTTTGATAGTCAAAAAAGACACCTACTATCAGAAAACGTCGTTGGTTACTTGAGGTTCTTCTTGATTTGTAGAACTCAAATTTGATGATGATGGTTGACCGTGTTTGCACTTTGTTTCATTTCTCTCTTTTGACGTCATTATCGACTGTCTGCCTTTTCCTAATGTAACGTTGTTTTTCAAGAGGATTCCCTCATGACGGGTAGTAGATCTTATTTGCAACAAAGTGTAAGACACAGTCTCACAACTTGGTGTTCGTGCGTTACAAATAATGCCCTACAAGTTTCTCAGATGTTTGTCTACTGATTTTTGTTAAATGTGGATCCTCAGGCTACAATTGGCCCATATTGCTCTAAACGCATCATTTGACATCTTCAATCACATCTGAATTCAAAAACATGGTTAAATTTTGATTGAATCGAGCCTAGGACCACAATCCGGACTTGGGCTAGGCACCCCGGCGGGAGTTATAGTTTAATCCTTGGATCAAATTATAAAATGCGACACCTTAGATCACATACAAATTTAACAACGAGTTCATTGGTGCGCAAAGACAATATCTTGAACCCCATTGGTCATATCTGGACATGCCATCGAAAACTCTGGAAAAATTGCCAGTTTCTGAATGGGACCAGAACCCATCATGCAACATCTCAATCACATAGAATTCAAAGATAAGCGCAATGGTGATTCAATTCAGTATGTCAGAGACTCACATTGAAAACAGCTGGACATGTTTAGGGCACCCATGGGACGTGGCTACACCCAAAATTAAAAAGCAAGATTGTAATGCAATTCCGAATGATTTCGTTTAATTTCTCGTATTTGCTTTGAAAAATTCATTGTGTGAGTGAGGTTGTGCAGTGTATTAGTGTTGAGTATAAGATTGGAGTCCGAAAATTCAATGGCTCAAAAAAAATGATCACGTTAAGCAACCGAGATTCGAACCGAAACAGCCTGCTTAATGGGTCTAGATTGAAACCATTCAGCTCTCAAACCACAACATCTACTTCGATTGTCAAGGCACTCGGCGATACAGCAATGAAGTATAAAATCTTTCATAAAGAAGGAAAAACTTGAAGAGAGGAAGATCGGAGTGTGATGACGAGTGAAAATGAAAATAGAACACTTCTCGGGTTTTTTTTTTCATTAGGGTGAATCTATCATTGAGAGATTCTTTCCGGGTTCACTTTTTTTTCATTCATAACAGCACCATTATAAAGCTTTCAAGGTATCCTATAGTACAGATCGAAACACAACTGGCTAGCGTACTCTACAAATAGTAGAATGAAAAACGTAAAGCTGATTGGAATATGAATGAAAGAGAAAGTAATCAAAGAGAGTCTCTCAATGTTAGATTCGCCCTAATGAAAAAAAAAAACCCTAGACTTGACGGCGGAATTCTAATAGTGGCCAATAGCGTTGTGGCATTCTGTGGTATTGTCTCACCCATATTGAAAAGTTGTTGACGGTTGGGCAAAGGCCCAACGGTTGCTTCGACTGTCGAGACACTAAGCACACAGCGATAAATTTGTTTCGAGGAATCTGTGTGCTGCCAACCGCTTGCACACACTTGCATGGCTTTGTTTATACAATAAAACGCTTTGTGGAACATAATGGGCAAAATTGCCCTTTCTAAATCATGCAGATTTCTCAAGATATGATTGCAAAAAAAAAAAATGTATTTTTTGCCATTATTTCAACTTTTGGGTGTAGTTATGCAGTTGATTCGAAATCCATTATTAGACCTCCTAAATCATATGAAGATCTTGAAATTGGCCATATTTTGGTCCAATTCCCAGAACAAGCAGTGTCTGTTTCCATCACTTACTATAATCCGCCATGAACAGCATTTCGAGTCGGTGTACACCAAGGGGTCAGACTTCCTGATCATTTGATCAGATCTCTTCAATTTTGATGCTGATCTTTGGAAAAGATCAGATGATGTTCTAAAGATTTAAAATCTTTTATGACAGTTTGACACAGGCCGCTGTTTTACTTCACTGTTTTAAAATAAAACCATGCCTACTTATTTGTATATGTTTTCATATTACGCCTCATCAATGATTATTTTTGTTGTTTCACACGGGAGGGTTCAGCAGGATTCGAACATGTTTTCTCTTACATATTGTGACAATATGCTACATTAAAACAATTACGAATTATTAATTTTAGTGGGAGCCTGATTCGTCTCTACTTCTTGCTTATACAATCATGATGCGACGCTCATCAACACGACTCGATATGTCAGGAAAGCATATAGTAGAACCTTTTAATAGATTCTATTTTCCTTCGCTGGATAAATTATGGTCACCAGGCGGCCGATGAAACGCTGAACCTGTGGGAAAAAAACTCTTTCAGGTGTTTGAAACCCTTTCATTTCGATCTGAAGCCGTTCTTAACACTACATATTCGGTGAAACGGAAAAGCATGAAGAGGTTCAACTCGGTGTTGTTCGTAGTCATATAAAGAAAAAGAACGCAGAATTGGTCGAAACGACGTAGATTAAACATCCCGGGATCTCCCGATGTTCCGACAGGAGAAGTCTAGATCACATAAGAATAAAAACTTGAAAACCCTCGTCTCGACGCAGACGAATTTAGACGAGTGCATCCACTCGAAACTAAACTATTTAGGTGCTTCTTGTCGATGTTTTCATAATAAATTCCTCCTAAAATCGTCACTGGATAAGAGGTGAATATTTTATAAGAATTTAACTTTTGACCAGCGATCATATTCGAAGAGTCTGGACTTCTGGAGACCTATTATACTTGCTCAATATGTGGGAAAAACAACATTTTCTCCTCTACGTTTTTTATTCGTGTGTAATCCCAAACAGCCACAATTTATTCAAAAAAATTAATAGCTTGCATCTTGAAAGAAGCAAATTTTGGTATCTAGTTCAGTCACATAGTGAGACTGAATATAAAGTAATTTTTTAATTACCTGATCCTGTTTCCTTTCTCTGACAGTACAAAGTAAACACTACCAACATGCATTGTCTTGATTGCAACAAAAAATACGATGTACCACCGGTCAATAACTACCGTCCAATGTACGTACAGAAGTAGAACCATAATGCACTGAATTGACGCCTATCTCGCCAACTAATCGAAACCCACGCCGGGAGTGAATCTGAAAAAAGAATTTACGACAAATAACTAGACAAGGACAACCTCAAGAAGGATCTTACGTCTACGCTGCAAATTGCGAACGCACACTCGGTTATCGATCAGTATACACTTTTACTAATTTTTAGAGTATGCTATCTCTTCTCACGGAAATTTTACTATCGTAAAGTGGATCTACTCAAAAATTGAGTTGATCACTTTTTACGAATATTAACATTTTGAGAGAAGATAACATTAATTGTACGCGAGTGTAGAGTTGCCTGCTGAAATAGCCAGCCGTCATAGTTCTATCAAAACAATCCATGGGCATTCGGAACGTGCATCACTGCCGCCTAAATACAATTAGATCGACACTGAGCGTGGCTTCAATGGATACAAAGCGCCCATCGTCCAATTCGGCCAAGATAGTCGGTGATTCATTGATCTTCACCTCGCGACTCAATCAACCGACAACTGGATTGCAATGCGGGAGCAAACCTTTGGCTTTGTCAGATTTCTAAAATTGATTTGCCACCATAAATAATCGATGCTTTAACACATATCGGGTGCCTACCGGCGGATTCCACATTACGTTTTGAGTATCCATATACGGATTGATACAGTTCACTTATTTTCCGGTCTAAAATCCAATGGTTCCGCTCCCGTCAAATCCGTTTGAATAAAATCACTGATTATGACCTTCTTAGTAAAGGGTGTATTCGCTAAAAATGGCACACAGAAAATCTTCTGTAACTTTTGAATCGTATGAGTAAAAAACCTAGAAATTTGAGTAGATCTTATCCATAGTGTATTATTTACATCTGCTAAGTTTCATAGTTATACATTCAGTAGTTCCAGTCATGTCGTCGAAACAAGAAATTGTCCGTGAGAAAAATTTTTGCACTCACAATCAAAATCCAGGGGCGTCCCACCGGTGGATTGCTAAAAGGCTTGGAATTGCAAATACAACTGTGTCTCGTGTAATAAGAACCTTCAAGGAGCGTCTGAGTGTCCAAAGGAAGGAAGGGAGTGGTCGTAAAAGTGGTCCAATGGACAGTAAAATGGCCAGGAAAGTCGTACAACAATTCAAGAACCGTCCAAACATGTCAATTCGAGATGTCGCTAAAAAGTCTAAGGTGTCAGTCGGTTTTGTGCAGAAAACCATGAAGCGTGCTGGGTTACATGTTTACAAAGTGCAAAAAGCCCCAAACCGGAATGAAAAACAAAACATCACTGCGAAAACCCGCGCCCGGAAACTTTACACGAAGCTGCTCACCAAATCCGGTTGCATCGTGATGGATGACGAAACATACGTCAAGGCCGACTTCCGTCAACTTCCTGGGCAAGAATATTTCGTTGCCAAGTCGAAGTTCGATGTTCCGGAGGATGTTCGAAAGAAGAAATTATCGAAATTTGCAAAGAAGTTTCTAATCTGGCAGGCGATTTGCGGATGTGGTGAAATAAGTGCTCCCTTCATCACTTCCGGAACAATAAACGGAGCGATTTACACGGAAGAGTGCCTTAAGAAGCGTCTCTTGCCATTCATTAAGAAGCACAAAGGATCAACTCTGCTTTGGCCTGATCTAGCATCCTGCCACTACGCTCGAAACGTATTGGAGTGGTACCGAGCCAACGGAGTCAATTTTGTACCAAAGGATATGAACCCACCAAATTCACCGGAACTTCGTCCAATTGAAAAATTCTGGGCAATTATGAAAACGGAACTTCGCAAACATCCCAAAACTATAAAAACAGAGCTAGAATTGAAGAAAATTTGGGTAAAAACAACAAAAACACTGGGAAAATCGGTTGTACAAAATTTGATGGGTGGAGTGAAAAGGAAGGTGCGGGCATTCGGGATGGGAGACGAAATTGAATAAAACAAATGTTGTAAATCAAAACTCATTAGTAGTTCTTCATTCCCTGAAAATTTCAAGAAAATCCGATAATCAGTTTAATTTTGGTGAGTATATATGTGTGTGCCATTTTTATCGAATACACCCTTTATGACCCATATCCTCGTCGCTCTTCTTTTGGTCCGTTTATGCGTTTATGGTTGATTGACCGTCACTATGCCATTTTCCAGAGGTTGATAGCAAATGTTTCCATTAGTGACGGTGAAAACATAAACAATGAATTGGGGTGCTCGAAAGAATTCAATTGACTGAAGTAAAAGTGTATGTTGGTTTTACAAGATTGCCCGATCAGTGGCCCGATCATTTTGAGAGAGTTGAAATCTTTTGAAGATTTTAAATTGATCAGATTGACCGATCCCTTGGGGTACACATTTAGATTTTTACAGAAATCTGTAATGTTTTATCGATTTCTCAACAGCTGAACGCTCGAAAATCCGATTTAAGGGATTTCGGTGAAATTTTACAGATATCTGTAAAACATATACCGGATTCCGGTAAAATGTTACCGAAATCTGTAAAATCGGATTACCGAACGTTCAGTTATTGAGAATTCGGTAAAGATTTACAGATTTCTGTGGAATAACCTGAGTGTGTAGATAAATTTTAATTGTTTTGAAAATCTCATATGTCAAAATCAAGGATGAGGGACAAATCAACTCATTATGCTTCTATGACTACTCGATTTTTTGTTACTCATTGAATTTTGAGTTTCCCGCCCAGCTTTGTGAAAATTCCAAGTGATCTTCAAACAATTCAACCAAAATGATGATTGTGAATAATGTCAATCGCAGAGTCTTACTGCCCTCTATTATCCTAACTACAACTTGGGATAATTGTAACCTAATTCAAATCATACTCTACATCACAAGAAACAAATATTAACTTGAAATTAGAAGAAAAATTAGTATTCTCCATTTAATTCCAACTACCTTTGCTTATCTACAATGTGCAGACTTCTTCAGTGTCTCGTACTAATAACTCGACAGCTCAAACCCTCTAGGCTTCAAACAAATCAAGACCATCAATTGAAAAGGGCCTAACTCCAAAATGTAAACAATGAGAAAAACGATAATCAAATTGAACGTTACATTAATAAATCCTATTTAAATATTAAATCAGTTTATCTTGCTTTAATCAAGTTGACGATTGAAGTTTGATGAGATGCATATAATCTTGTAAGAATAAATTATATTAACATCTTTGTCTGCCGCAAAACACGAAAAGAAAAATAACGCCCAATTCTAGATTGAAAATATCATGGGGCCTCTTTGTTATGCCTCTCAACTGTCAGTTTTGTCAATGAGGCCCACGTGTTGAGGCTCTTCTTCACCGGGAAATTATAAGAGTCCTTCGGGATAAGGCTTGTTATAACATCATTTTGAGTTGGGGCCACTGTAATTTTTTCGCAACAACAGAAAATAATTAAATTCTTTCGATGTTAAGATGAGAATTCTTCGTAGAACTCTAGAAACCGTAAGAAGAATTTTAAACATACATTAAAAAAGCCCTATGAAAAGCGTTTAGTTCATGTCAATCATAAGGCCTTAGAAATGAAGGCCTCATCATAATAAATGCATGAGCTTGTTATAGGCCCTTTTTATAATCTGAAATATTTTTTAAACCAAGTTAGGTATACCTTGAAATTTAACTATGATGTAGAAGATGCTCATGATCTATTAAATAAAACTTAAAACGGTTTGTTTACATTTCGGTGTTAGGCCCTTTTCAATTATTGGTCTTGAAATATTGTTTCTTTAGTTGAAACCCAAAAACATCCCCACCCAGATGAAATTTAATATTGATATTGTCAACAGCAGCACAAGCGATAATGAACATCCATTGACGAATGAACAAAACCAAACAATTCTAGACAAAATAGTCAATAGGTCGAAAGTAACATTTGTAAACAATGACCGCTTGCGTATTTTTCTGGGATCTGCTTGCTCCCACAACCAAAATAGCACCAGAAACAGATAGAAGGAGTTATTACCTTCCCATCGGTAGTAGATATAGATGTAAGCAACCTGGCATTTCCAGGAAATTTACGTTTTAAGTCATTGTTTACAATTGTTCCTTTCGACCTTTTGACGATTTTGTCTAGAATTATTTCGAAACTCAGCGGTTGCTCTGGTCAAGAGAATACTTTCATGTCAAAATTTAAATCCTCGAACATAGTTGGTCAGTCCGTTAAGGTTGTCTTCATTTTCAACTCATTTGAGTGCAGATGAATTGATTTTTACTGGCACTGATAAGGAGAAATGCCCCGTGATATATTTTTTTCGGACTAGAAATGAAATCTAAGAAAGATGCAATGTCACCTTCGGTATATTAATCCGGTTTTTTTTCTCAATGTGTCACTTTTTTTCCCCACCATTGTAGCACATTTCAATTCAATCACCAAAAAACAGACACCTTCATCCCAAACAATTTGTCGGCCGTCCAATCTTTGCATTATGTCCTCCAGAGACTGACCAAACGAAGCAACAACTTCAGCACCGTCAGAGAGCAGCTCGAACCGAAATGAGTTCTTTTCATAACCCTCTACTATCTCGCTCGACTGCCCTCGAAAAGGGTTCTTGAATGACAAAGTCCCATAATGCCGCTGTCACCCTCCTCCCCTCCGGCCTCTTTCGGGGGGCGCTGAAAAAGATTTTATTATGTTGTCTTTGTCGGCACAACTAAAACATCCTGTTTTCTGGCCGGTCGTCGTCGAATGGACCACCACTATCATCATCAGCACTTTGCACTCAGTGCGGCGCGTTCCGAGTGAGTGATGGCTGAAAGGGGAGACGCCATTCTTTGCGATGGCACTCATGTGAGGCGTTTGATGGAAGTTTTCAATTACGTGGGGAATCGGGAGAGTTACATCGTCGTCGTCGTCGTCGTCGTTGTCCTCGTTCGCAACGCCTGGAACGCGTTATAATGGGCATTCGCCCGTGTGTCATGTGAAGCGCAGCGCTAGGTTCCTCTGGGAAAGTGGAGGGTTTCGTTTTACTTTTATTCGTTCCGGGACCGGGAATCGGTGAAGAAGGAGGTGTTGCGGGGGGAAATGAAAACGAATCACGTGTGGTTATTCTCTCTAGGATACGTGTCATATTCGTCTGACGAGTGGACGTGGGAGGGTATGTGTATGCCTGCCTCTGTAACGAGTCAGGAAATTACATGTGAATGTAGAATAATTTCGAGCGTCCCATGGCAAGAAAATTGGTATCGTGTAACGAAATTAGTTTTCTAACGATGTCAGTTGGTTGAAGTTTCCAGGGACTCACAAATAAACCAAAAGCTTTGGTTGTGACGCGATGTGTGGTGTGGTTTTAAATTTTCCCTGCGGAACAGTAAGGCTATGCTAACATAGATGAAAATTACCGGAACCAAACCTCATTCGCTAACAAGATGTTTTCGATAATGAAATAGCCTCCGAATGACCGAATTCTTAGCCAATCCCAATCAGGGCTTTATTGTATTCGTATTTACCCTTATCGACCGATTTGAATGAAACTTCTTGGAAAACTACCTTCTTGAAACAGTGACCCGTCCAGTGAACCTTTTCCCATTTTCAGGATTCGACTAAATTCCAAAGGCATCAAATTTAGATTCGATTTATATTCCATTCACCGTCACGCATGCCAACGAGCAGGGTTTCTTCCTGGGAACAACCCGGAATCAGCAGCGGAGCAGTCGTTGGCACCAGCAAACCAACATCAACCGCCCTTTCCCAACCCCAGGGTTGGCTGTCGGTTGCCTGTTGAGCGACCCGAAACGAAATAACGAACGCACGTTGAATTTATTCTCCTTTCGTTGTAGAATTTGCATGAATGCCTGATCTGAATTTTTCCGTTTTCTTTTCCGCATTTTTTTTTCGACTAACTTTTAAAGCACCGTAATGTTTCGAAAACCAGTCTACTAGACCACTGAAAACGAGTCCGTTGAACGTTTTGAATTTGTCCTACTTAGACCATTCTGAAAATCGAAACATTACGGTACTTTATCGCCCCACAACATCGTCGACGATGTGTGTTTGCCGGAAAGTTCCGTGAGCAACCGTTCCTAATTCCTTTGTCTGTTTCTGTTCTACTTCTTTCATTCGATCCTACGCGCAGTTTGCCCACTACAAAGAGGAGATGTACCTGCAGGCCCAGCGGGTGTTCAGCGTTTCCGCCGATCGGCACTACCGGTTGCTGCACGCGGCCACAGAGGAAAAGCCCAAGATAATCGTGCTCACCGTGGTCGTCCAGGAGGCAGAAGGACTCGAAGCGAAGGATGCTAACGGTAAGTGGAGACGGGAGCTTTTGATCTTTCTAAATTACGCAAGCAAATTACATCGGGATTGCCTCCGCCTCATCCGGCCCGGTAGCGGGGTTGGACCTTGGAGGACACTTTTTGATCTAGTAGTCATCCATACATGAAGCCAATACAGAGCGGAGGCGGGGGCCCGGAGAAACGTGGTCGATAAGGTCCTTATTCAGTTGTGGGCTGTATTTTGTTTTGCTCCACTTCCCTTTTTTCACTGATTGATCATTTAGTAGAGTTTCTGCCAACACTCACAACCAGGTGGAGAGCAACCTCCGTTCATACAGTGCGGAAAATTTGTTTAAAGGCACGTTATCACTGATGTAGAAGGAGATGTTCGCTCATCACCATGAGGCACCAAGAGTGGACTGTAATGTTTGCTATTTAGAATGAAAGATATGAAGAGAAAGTTTTGAAAGTTCCATCAGTGTACGGTAGGTTGGAAATAGAATACCAACACGTTACTTTTAAGCGTACCAACACGTTAGTTTTACCTGTTTAGATGGCTGATTCGTCCGTGCCTCGAGCTACCCCGCAGTGGGATGTTAGGCAAAGGGTAACGTCTTTGGTTCAAGTACTACTTTACCCATGCCCTTTCGCTCAATTTTCAATGCTTCTATACTATTTCCAACCTACCGTACACAGATGGAACTTTTAACACTTTCTCTTCATATCTTTCATTCTAGCACACATTACTGTCCACTCTAGGTACCTCATGGTGATGAGCGAACATCTCCTTCTATTTCAAAACAATTTAAAACATAACAGTTAGAGTACGTTATCACTGTTTTAAAAAATAAATCAATAGATCGAAAAAATAATCGTTTTTTATGACATAACTAGCTGCACCCGGTGAGAGCCATGCTACGCATACAACTAAATTAATGAAAATTTATTAGAACTGGCGAGTTTATGGTTTTTTTATTTTCAAAATGAAATTGATTGATATATTTTCGTTTGCTAATGTGTTTAATTTCTGCAAGTTTGAACGTAATTTTCTCTTGCACAACCTTAGATTGTCCTCTTGTGCATAATGTAGCACTGAGAGTAACTCAAGCATCCCCCATTCTTGACTAAGAAGGGGTCAAAATGAGAAATACACAGTTTGTGTTTTAGTTACATGGATTATTTTCATGTTTGGTTGAAATTCCTGTTTCATTTGTTTGGGAGCCTTCAGAGAGAAGAGGTCTTGAACCACCTAAGAAAATAATCCTGCCTAGAAACCCCCACTTGCCAAATTTGGTTCTATTTGTTTGATTAGTTCTCAAGTTATGCCAAAAAATGCTGTTTCATTTGTATGAGAGCCATCCTTTCCTGATAGGGGAGGGGTCTCAGACTACCATAGAAACATTTCTTGTCTCTAAAAACTCCCACATGCCAAATTTGGTTCCATTTTCTTGATTAGTTCTCGAATTGTGCAGAAATTTGTGTTTCATTTCAATTGGAGCCCACCCCCCTTTCAGCTAGGGAAGGAGCCTCGAGCAATCATAAGAACCTTTTCCGGTCTCAAAAACTCTTGCATACAAATTTTCTTAACAGTAGGCAAAATTCTCATGTTTGGTTTATAATTGTGTTTCACTTGTTTGAGCCCCCCCCCCTCTCCCCTACCAGAAAAAGGAGTGGTCGCAAACCCCCGTAGGAACATTTGTCGCCTCTGAAATCCCCAGTTGCCATTATTTTCCATTTGCTTTGTCTCTCTCTAGAAAGAGAGAGAGAGAGGGAGGGAGAGAGAGAGAGAGGGGGGGGAGAGAGAGAGAGAGAGAGAGAGAGAGAGAGAGAGAGAAAGAGAGAGAGAGTTACATTCGTTTTGTTTTGTTTGTTTGTTTTTTTAATCTCATGCTGGAAATTATTACACTTACTTTTTAAAAACTTTCGAATGTCCATTTATGGTACTTCAAGATAAAAATGAATCAAATAACTGCTTCAAACTGCTCATAATTTACCAAAACAGTTGCGTAATTCACACGTTGTGCACTAAATTCATCAGCAGAGCAACTTTTTCCAAATCAAATTAGGAATGAGAAGTAATGAATATCGACATTGATAGTAGCTGTCTTCTTGGTTCATACGAGTGTTCTCGACTTGTAGTGGTATGTATTTGATTTTTCTTCTTTTATGCCATTTGCATGCAAAATAGTACCGGTCGTATTCTATCATGTGATCCGTTCTGTCATGAAGGTTTTTTTGTTTATAAACACATGCAGAACCATCGCTCATTCTTCCGGTCTTCTTCTAAGCCCTCCCTAGATCGATGCGCCAAATTTGGATGACGTCTGCATTGAGTTATCACAAATTATAATAATCCGTCCAATATATCTCAAAACATTGCGATTGGTTACGCGAATTGAAGATAATGAAATCATTTTGTATAAGACCAAGTCTCTCCCGGTTGGTTTTAAACCGATGAGCATGGACATCAATAGAAATATAGAGGTGCCAACAAGGCACGAAATGCATCTACGAACTTTTATTTTCCAAAAATCCCTCGATTGTAATATTAATTGATTAGCAAAGATTATTTTATTAGAAACTACAATTGAATTGATACAGATTTCAGTTACAGTAGTGCAATAAACTGAATAATACAGTAAAAAAAATTAAAGTTACGAAAAAAGAGTTTGCTTCGAGCATCGGCTGCGAACGGTTGTGACGATGCTGTATTACGCACTATTTTCCTATCGGGCATGGCGTGTATTAATTCGGTTATCTATAATTCGGTTATACGAGTGATCGAGTAGCGCAGTAAGAAAACAACAAAGCGTCTATCAAGCGTTAATAAAATTAACTTTGTTTTCCTAACGGGAAATCATCATCACACTTTGTGAGTGACTCCAATAGCATCCTTATTATTAGTTCAACTCGGTTCAAATCAGATTTCCAGCATTATAAAAAATCACTTTGCCTTCCCAATGAAAAACCACCATTACACTTTGTGTGTGGCCCCAATAGCATCCTTACTGTTGGTATAAATCGATTCAAATCCAGAAATCGGTACTAATATTTCAATATTTTACTAAACGAAGCGTGAATTAAGCTTATCGTTTACCAAAACGAAGCCTGTTGCCACCCAATCTTGTTGTCTAACATCCCAGTAATTTTTTGTGGAAGTCCGGCGGTGGTCTCAGCTTCCAATAAAACGTCCAAATAAACGTCAACACATTCTTACCCTTTTCTTATTTGACCTGCATTCGGGCGAGGCCAGCGCCGGTATTGCCTTAGTTTGGGATTACCAGTTTTAAACATTGAGCATGTATGCACCATCTGTTGATCCTCTATGTAATAACAGCTGATCTGGCAGTAACGAATATTCTCAATAATACTAAACTACAGTACAGTACTTTTTCTAACTATCAACTATCCCGAGCAGCACACAACGGTCGAACATGATTGCAGCAACTTGATTGTGACTTAATTGAGTCACAGAGCAGTCACCTCTTCTCGATTGGAACAAGTGTACTACTAGTGATGTTTATTAATCTAGTATTATTTGGGTTTTGAAAGCTATAGCATTGGTTTGAATATTCAAGCTTGGGCCTGAATACCTTATGCTAGATAGGTTGGGTTCTTGGTTGAATGAAAAAGATTGTAATAAAATTATTAGTCGTTACTATTTAAAAAAAAATCTCATGGATGTCCACTTTTTACGCTTTTTTGCTACAACTTCTTACTAAAACAAGGCAACTTCGTGTAATTTGGCTTTTTCATTTAGGCAAAGGAGCAATCTGACAAACATCCGAAGCAACACAAAATCGTCATATTTGGTTACAGCGACTTGATTGCGACTTAATTGAGTGGCATTGAAGTAACATCAACTGTATTGCAACAAGTTACCTAGGGATAAAAAATAAATAATAAAAAATTTAAATATATACGAATATTCTAAAAGTAAAATCAAAACATACAAAAATTAATCCCTGGCTACGCCTATGGGAGAGGACAAGAGTCTCAAACCACCGAAGAAACATTTATTGCCTCTAAAAACTCTCACATGCTAAATTTGGTTCCATTTGCTGAATTAGTTCACTTATGCAAAAATTTGTGTTGCATTTGTATGGGAGATCTACCCCCCCTCCTCCCCATCCACATTCAGAAGGCGGTGGGGTCTCAAATCATCTTAGAAACATTTCTCTCCTTCAAAAACCTCCATATTCCAAATTTGGTTCCATTTTCGTGATTAGTTCTCGAGTTGCACAAATTTGTTTTTCATTTGTATGGGAGCCCCTCCTCCCCTTCAGAAAGGGGAGGGGTCTCAAATCAGCATTAAAACAGTATTTATCTTCAAAAACCTCCACATGCCAAATTTGGTTCCATTTGCTTGATTAGTTCTCGAGTTATACAGAACATTGTATTTCATTTGTTTGGATCTGAAACGATCATAGCAACCTTTCTTACCTTTAAAACCTCACACATACTAAATTAGGTTTCTTTTGCTTGATTAGTTCTCGAGTTATGTAGAAATTCGTGTTTCATTTGTATGGGAGCCCCCTTTCCAGAGAAGGGAGGAGTTCTTAACTGTCATAAAAACCTTCTCCGGCCCCAAAAATCCCTGCATACAAAATTTCACGCAGATCGGTTCTGTAGCTTTCGAGCCTATCTTTTTCATATAAACAGATATCTCCCATACCTTTGCCTAATATGCAGCGGCCGGTTACGTTATTCATTGTTAGTCATATACTAATTGAGCTACAACAGATATTCAACTAGTTATTTGCTTGCAAAGATAAGCTTAATAAGACGCTTGTTATTTTAAACAACGACAAACTAAACAACTAACTTTATTAAGACGAAAACTTTCGAGGAATATGGATGAAATTTCGGTTGGGTCTATTCGTGGATGCAACTTCGTCCCATTCGATTGTATTTTATATCATATGCAATGATCGTGCGATTTTGTTTCCTGATTTTCTGATTTAAGGCAATGAAAGCTGTTTTCCCTCTACCCAACACATTTTTTTTCTAAACAAACTTAAATAACACTTAAATTATTTTTACGAATAACTTATCAACCATCCAATAATGAAAACATTTTTTTTTCACTCTTAACAGATTTTGTTCCTTTGCTTTGAGACATTTGAAAACTATAGATTCGAATCTTATAAATTTCCATTGTAAATTTTACCAGTAACAACGTTTTTACTACGTCATTAATAAAACAGGCCACAGTTGGAAACATAAAAAAAATATATGTCCCTAACATTGGGTCTGCGGTTTTATTGTTAAATCATTGTTATTTTACCCATGAAAACAATTAGTTTAAAACGTATGACTGCTGTCTGTACATCTACACAGAAAAAAAATATTAATTTTAACAAGCGCGTAAAATTTCGCTTCGTTTAATTCCAAACCAAAGGAGGCGTAAACTAGTTTGCAATGCTTCATACAACAGGCTAGATTCAGGCGTTATCTGGCTTAAATTTACATGAAATATTCTATAATTTTCTGCCAAATCTAGCATTCCCTTTATGTGCATTAGAAAACGCAGAATTCAATGTTTCTTTTTATATGTGTAGGCTGCATAACTCGGTTTATCGGTTGAATTTGGCCAATGCTAGATTATCCGAAGATCGTGGTGATAATCAGTTCAGCTTAACCAGTGAAGTCATGATGTCTAAAAAGTTGGGGAAATTAATTACGAGGAAGTGAACAACTATAAATTGATTAAAAATTTCTCACATTAAATTTATTGGTCATCATAATAGCAACATGATTTTCTTTATTATAGCTGAATAAATGACATGTTTGGTACATATGCCGAATGAAGGAGCTAGGCTAACATATTATGTAACCTTAAACTATAGATTTGAATTTGATGTCATTCACACCATTAAAAAAAAAACACTGCGTCATAACGGTGGAATTTCGTTTTAACGCACTCCTCCATATAGGGGAAGGGGAAGGATGATTAGTTCGACAATAGTTGGTTAGAGACCGTGTTTACATCAGCGTCTCCATAATTGTCAAGGGGAGGATAGTTTTGTGTTAGTGAGGCAGGTTATTTTTATTCACTGTATTAAGTGATTCACTGTAGTAAGTGATGCGACCAGTGAAAGCAAAGTAGACTGCTTTTTATTTAGAATCTAGTGATGATATAAGGAGGCAAGTGACAAAAGGCAAGGAAGGGGACGGGCCTGGGATTGAACTCCCGAACATCTGCTTAGTTAGCAGAACGGGTAACCGCTAAGCTACCCAGCCAAGTCAGAGTAGTATTTTGCAGACCTTCCGGAAAATTACTTTGCGTCAAACTTTGTATTTTTGTTTGTAGATGTTCGGTAGGTAGAATGGGTGGACTTTGCCAAATATGTTCATGTGATACAATTTGTTTCCAAACACCCTTTATTCAGCATTTTATTGGTTCACATTGGTACTCATTTTAAATACTACGTTTCAGGTTTGGCTGCCAAAAAACGACAAGAAGCCATTATTAACGCTAAAACGCAAGTCCAAAATAGCAGCTTTAGAAAACTACTTCCTGTTCCAACTACAGCCACACCACCCTCCTCACACTAGGGACCTGCACTAGATTTCCACTGATGTTGCTCATACACATTTCCTCCTTCCTACGTAGGCCTCCGGGGAAACAAGAGAGCAAACCAAAGAAAATCATTGCCACAAAGAACAAAGTCAAACACTGAAGGCATCCCGCACTGGCCATCCTTCCGCCCTAGAATGGTATCCGACCACTTTTAGCTGCAGCTGAGATGAAAGCAAACAATAACCATCATTCAGCACCAGCAGCAGAATTTCCCTAAACTTTACGCTGCCTGCCATGGCTAACCACCTGGGGATTCACCGGAGGGTGTTGGGGGGGGAGGGGTCGGCATAACACAATTAAAAATAGAATGGGGCTATTATGGGGTAAAACGAGCACTGTGGAAAATTGAGTGGAATGTTTCCTAAACGGCCAAAGTCGTTCGAAAATAATGCAAATGCAGTTTTTCCTATTGTGCCGCTCCCTCTGTTCGGTGGCAGTAACGAGAATCAAGCCCGTTGGCAAGCAAAATAAAGCACGGCTGAATGCAACGATATACCTAGCCCTAGTTTGCAGTAACATAAATACACTGATGCAGTTGAAAAGGATCAGAGCAGGCAGTGCTATTGTCATGTGTTGCTCGGGCAACCTGCTGGGGCTGGAACATTCGTGATGCAACAGTTTCCAGCATTTCCACCGCCATTGTGTGCCCCGCCTGGGAGCTGAGCTTGCTCGGGATGCAGAAGGTTTCGAGCAGGCAATTAAATAATTAGTACTAAGGAAACATGCCACACAGTGTAACCGAACGGATGATGGCATGTCTTGGCAACAAGTGGCCGGATAGTTTAGAGGAGCTCTGGAACCGCCACCGGGCAAATGTGAGTATGTGCGGCAGAAGTTTCAGCCAAGAACAATATTAATTAATTTCATTTGAAAACTTGGACAGCTTGTTTTCCCAGAAGAAGGGAGGAGAAGGGTTTATCATTTGAAATGGCCCCTGCCAGGCAGTCGGATTGCATCGGAAGAAAAACTATACACTTGTTCGTTTGCTGTTCTGAGAGGACCCAGGACTTGAGCAACTGTCAGTAATGATAAGTAAATAGCCTTGGATCAACAAGCGATCCGTCTCTAATGACTACAATATTCACTATTAACAATGTTTATCCGGAGCTGTACTTGAGCCCTGTCGTAAACTGGTTCAGGATCCACCAGAGCATGCCAATAGTCACTGGAACGAACTTCACGATAGTCCAACGCTTCTTTGAATTGATCCAAAAAATCGCTTTCCAACAAACATCGGTAGTACGACAATGCTTTTGATTCAGGATCGACACTACAGCGATTCAAAATGTCCAATATTTCATCATCCAGATTCAGAACGCCTACTTTATGGAAATCACGACAAATCTCCGACCCCTACAAATTTAACGGTTATCTACACTGAGTGGAATTTACTCATACTCACATCAAAATCTCCATTTCTGTTGAAATAACGCAACATTTGAAATATGCAATCCAGTAGTTTGTGAAAGTCCTCATCGTTGGGAATACTGTAGTTCCGAGCTGCACACCAAACATCCAATTTGCTGTGGTAGAATTTGTTCTCGCAAAACTCGAATACTGACTGGTTCGGTTGCCTTATTGATGATCCCTAAAACCCCACTTGCGTGAATAAAGTTGAATTCTCATTTCCTTACGACACTTACCAAACTTCTGTACACGGCCGCGGAAGTTACCGAATCCAGCAAAAACAGTTGTCTAAACACATCGATCGAAGGCAATATAGCCAACCTAAACGCTTCAAACACTGAGCTGCAGTCGTTCAAATTCGAATAGTGTCCCAGCGCTGCAGAAATCCCGTC
Organism: Aedes japonicus; assembly: GCA_034211315.2. Taxonomy (NCBI): domain Eukaryota; kingdom Metazoa; phylum Arthropoda; class Insecta; order Diptera; family Culicidae; genus Aedes; species Aedes japonicus. The sequence goes on along the minus strand of JASCZW010011297.1, from coordinate 14,471 downwards.
CACTTCCACCTGACTGAAATTCAGAAAACTCTTGTATTCCTCGAACTGAGCCAGCAGTTGTTCCACTCGGAACCGCCCCTCTCCAGCGTCGAACAATTCTAATCTGATCAGCAAATCTCTGACGAAGCACCCAGCCGGCTTATCCGCATCCCCTCCAAACTCCCACCTGGTCCAGTTGCCGATGCGTTCCCCTCGGAGCAGAAGATCGAAACCATCCGTACCGCTCGCATGCAACTCGATACTTCTCGTAAAAGCAAATGACGTCTTCTCCGGATCGAGTGCCTCGGCCATGATGGTTGCCCTTCCCCGCAAACAACGGGGTGGAAGAAAAAGAACTTTTTAAGCTAGGACATTATCCCGAATCATAGTTGTCGTCGTGCCACTGCGGGGGATTATAAAATACTTGCCAGCAGCAATAACGATGAACCGGTTCCGGAGAACAGCAGCGGCAGCAGCAGTGCCATGATTCACAGAACTGAATGATTATTGTTCGAGAAGATATGTAGGTCGAATGCAAACGACGAACGAATGCGAACGAACTGCAAGTATTGATTGCTCGGTAGCACAAACATTGATAGCGAAGGACGCAACTGATGCAGCGTTAAAGAGTAGACGTATGAATGGGGCTGTCAAAGTCCACCAACGAGGTGAGTTTGATGAGCAAATAGGGGAAAAGAAAATAGAGATTTCTTTCAAGGAAGAGCACTGAATTCTTGGGTTTAGAAGAGAATAATTTGGAACAGTTGGAAGCCTGTTACAAAGGCGTGACTCAATCAAAAAATTGGCTTGGAAAGTTCCCGAAATATATGAATGTTTTGATCGAATGGATAAATTGTTTTTGTAGAAAAAAAATCACATCAGTCACTCATGGTGCATGCACTTAACGTTAGATTGATCGTTAATGAATATTCAATTCTTTGCAATAGTTATTACATAATTAATTAAACCAAACTTTCTATTTTTGTTTTGGTAATTCCACAAACTGTCTGAAATACGGTTAATCAGAAATTCATCAAAAGCTATGTCTCTTATATGTCTCTTGACTAAGGCCTAATATGCAGTGTTCAATAACACTTAAAATTAGAACTCATAAAATTCTAATCTAGTTTGCTTAGAAGACGAATACTGTTCTGAACCATGGAAAGTTAACCAACTATCTTCATTAAGTTGAAAACTTTCGATGAGTTTGGATGTAATGCCGGACAAGCCCTTTTATTGGGTCTATTCGTGGATGCAACTTCGTCTCCGGTGCTCTTGTGAAATCATTGCATACATTTCAATGTGAAAGTCTCTCTAATAAAGAAACCTAACCTAACCTAACCCTTATTTATAATCTGTGACTATTTTCTGTACATCGCATCACTAAACATATCCGTTCAATTAAGCCAAATTTAGGTCATTAAAAGATCATGAAATTAATTTTCTAGACAACAGACAGGAGTCATTTAATAATGTGGACATAAGGACTGTATCAAAATTAAGCTATCCACATATTTTTCTTTAAAATCATATATATAAAATTGTGTTTTATTCAAACAAATGGATGATTCTTTATTGTACGGGATTGAACTAGAAAATTGTGATGAACGGATGGAATTGATGGATTATTCTTTCACGAATTTGCGAATTTTCGATCGACCACTTATCATCAAGTTCCGTCTCGTGGGTCAAAGTTTTAACCTTGTCGACGGTGAGAGGGCATATCTCATGCTATAATCAAGCATGTGAGACCAAGAATTTGACCAGTAGTGAAAGTATCACATATTCTAGTCAGTTTTTCACTACCACGTCGTAGAACATTTCTAAAAAGGCACTAACATCAGGTATGATACTGGCCGCAATTCACTCTTAGACTTCTTACTTTCAATCTAGGGAAACCGACTTAAAGTACACTTATCATTTTCGTTACAATTATTGTTGTTGGATATCCATTTATTATATGGAATAAATAACCAAAATACCTGATTTGCTCGTGGTATATTAACTGAATGTAATTGCACCATTCTAGAAAGGGGTGAATGTTTTGATCAGGGTAATTATCTGATTTCAAAATGGGGCACTTGGTCGCAGAAAAGTGTTACTTAAAACTGACGATGACGCCCGCTTGGGAAACACCATTTAAAGCAGTAGAATGGGCCTTTCCATGTGATTTGTATCAGTAGCAGTGTTTGATGAGTCACTCAATATCAATATCATAGGATCATTGTTTTCGTATTACCTACTTGCAAGGCGGTCAGATTGAGTAGGAATATGAATCCTCCAAGCCAAACAGTAGATGAGTGAAAGGGAGGAGCAAATTAAAGATAAACCTGCTAGATAGGAAACAGAATCGTCTATGCCTAGGTTTCATATTTGAAATATTTTCAAATTTGGATTGGCTACAGATCCCAAGGTGAGGAGGAGGCTAGGAATTTAGGGTTCAGACAACAATTTAAGATAGTAAATGTGCTATAGTTATGAGAATTAGAGGATGGATGTCTTTCTCAACGACATTTATATCCCTTCCGTGAGTCAGTTGAGAGTTGGTTTGGCGTAATGCGGCCAGAACATTGGGCACTATGCTTCTGATACAAAAACAGCATCCTCTTCTGTAGACACTCAGATTGATAGATTGTCCCGGTATTGTAAAAAACGGAAGACTTCATACCACAGAAACATGTTGCCTGCCATATCAGCACCTTTAGCCCCATCTCTTACGCACGAATCGAACTGTCTGCATCGCATACATCCTCCCCTGCAACGGCAGTGTAATATTGTTCCAGATCCATGTTTTCCAGTCATCTTTGACATAAGTCTCGTCGTCCATCAAAATAAAGGCATCCGGTCGTTGCAAAACTCGCGAATACAATTTCCGCGACCTTGTTGCTGCGCGTTGCTTCTGTTCTTCACTTTGTTTGGCGATTTGCTGCTTCTTGTTTTCTTCAGGTTGTTCCGTCTTGGTCTTCAGGTTGTTCCGTATCTTGATATGTTAAATAATTCCTGCTTGATTTCCTCTTCAGAACTACAGCTATAACTTTCTGATGCAGTTTTGAGTTGGAAGATCCGGGTTTTCTGCCTCTTTCTGGCAGTTCATCCAAAGAGCAGTACTCCCCAAACTTGGTTATGATGGATTTTACACTCGCGTGATGAATTCCAAAGCGCTTCGCCAATTGTCGCATAGTTAAACCCTTTTCACGTAGTCAAGTGTTCAAAACCTTAATTTTCACGTCTTTTTCAATGCGCGACATTTTGAAAACGAAGAATTTAAAACGTACAAACAGGTAAACAGGCGAATGATGACAGTCAAACGCACAGCATGCTATGATGAAGACATTGATACCATCACAAATACACGCTTCTTCTTCTACTTATTTGGCATTTCAAGCTTATTGCTTTCACAATTTGCTTATTGCTTGCCCTAAATGCACTTCCACAGTTATCAATTGGAAGCCTTCGATGCCAGATACCATTTTTACATTAGTATGATTGAGTGTCAATTACAATCATACCCTATGTCCAGGTAGTCGAGATTTTTTGTGTGCTGTTTGTAGCTGCGCCTGTACTGACTGAATTAAGGGAAGACCCAATACAGCGGTGTATCTTTTGAAGTCAAAGGAATTCTGTTCGTAGAATTGCAAAAAAAAACTGAACATTAGTATCGGAACTGTGCAAAATATCAAGAAACGTAACACCATCAGAACCTATAAGAAGCAAAGAGCACCTAAAATGGCGAATTCCCAGAAAACATAATCGAAAACGACAAGGGCCTGTTTGCACACACTATTACACGGCCAGCCGAATTTGAGTAACTCCACTTTTGGAGAAAGTGAGTCAAAACCAACTCAAAACTGAGTTGAAACGGCTGGCCGTGTAGGAACAAACCGGCAACAGTGTAAAATGTTCCACATTCTTTGACCTCGTGCGATCTCTATAGGTATAGGTAAGGAGTTAGATAGCGAGGAGCGTGCTGCTTGGAGAGTGACCGGAGGCAAGCGAACCTTTATTCCCCCTCTAAGTCAGCTGCTGCCGACAATGACAACGACGTTGATCTTTTCGGATCGGAAGATGAGGAATAGACCGTTGTGGTTGCTAAGCTGAAGGGGGGACCTCTGGCTGCATACAAAGTCAAGAAATCCAAAAAACTCGCGCTAATTACCAAGAGTTCTATCATTCTTGATGTCAAGCTATAGGACGATGAAACCGATTCGAGGGAGATGGAAAATCTGTTCGCAGCATCGAGATGGACGGTCTCACTTTGTCCCAATGTCCACCGAATTATGTTTGGACATGGGAGGACAGTTTCTGTGTCGCTCCACATCACCTTTCGGACAATAGGTAGCGTGCTGTTTTCTTCAACAAACTGTGATATTCGAGCTTCCAGTATTGCGGCCTGCAGCTCTAAACGTGGAATTGACTGCACACGGAACAAAATCCGTGCCCGGATCCGTGAACTGCAGTCATGAATTCGAGAACAAGCAAAAATACACCGTGAACTGAATCACGTTTTTAGGTAAAAATCCCGAAAACGTGAACTAGTTCACGGTCCGTTTTCATTTTCGTGAACGCTTTTGTTTCTGTGCAATTTGAGAGGGGCCACCTTCGTTCTCGCCGTAACCATCACGCACTCTGGTAATCCATCAGGCTTTAACGTTCGAAAATGCGCTGCGGCACAGTGGCGGATTCACTTGCGTCAACGAAACTGTGGAGTTGTACATCCCTGTACCGGTCCTTGGTAGCACCTGGAAAGTAGCAGCGGGAATTTTGAGGATGCTCATCACTTTGACATAAGTTCGTCAATTTTTCCCATCTACGATGCAGATCGTCGCTTATTTTCTCCGGTTCTCTTATTATACCAGCTCTCCACACATCCTGCAACAGGTTCTTCCATGCCATTACAAAAGGCTTAGCAGACCCAGTGGATCGAAAAGTGACATCAAACATTTCAGCATCTGTCGCTTTGTAGGGCTTTCATTGCCATGAATCAACTCAGCGATCTTTGGATTCATTGCGATTGAAATGCTGAAAGCACTTCTTGTGTCAGACACAGAAATCTGAGTACCCGTTCGTAGTCGCATTGCTTATCCGCCGCAAAAGATTCATCTTTCTTCACCCTTCACCCGCACGATTTTTCATGGGTTTCTCTTCACCCGCACTGACGAAACTACCAATGCAGCATCGATCATAGTAATCCATGAGTCAGCAGACAAAATTTGACAGCTCTATCAGTCGAGCTCTAACCATGATGACAAAAACAGAAGTGTGCGTATAGGCATCCCGCCGCGTCGAAAACGGACATCGTGCGGCACTTTGTGGACGCCGGATACGCCCGTTCCGGAATCTACCACATCTTGGCACTTTTAGACAACAATTAGAGCATCGAAAGAAAGCCCGGTTCCAGGCGGCCGACGACCCTGAGCGACAAAAAGCTCCAAAGGATGCTGAAGAGGAAGACCGACGGAAAAGTGGCTACATCGATGCGTACGCTTGACCGGGAGGTTGGTTCAATCGGCCAAACAGTGAAAAAGTACCTGGCGAACATGAACTTACATGTCAGGAAGCGGAAGTCGCGTCCACTGGTTTTGGAGCTGCAGGCAATGACGCAGTGGCAGCGGCTAAATAAGATTGTCAACGATTTTCCCGGCGAATCACAAAGTGGCGGTGGTGATGGACGACGAGACCTATCTCACCCTGGAGGGCAACGACTGGCAGGGCATTTTGTATTTTACTTGTTTACGTCGAAGTGCGTTCCAAGGTGGAGTTCATTTCACACACCAAGTTCCCCAAGCAGATGCTGCTGTAGCTGACAATCAGCGAGAAGCCCGTGAACGGGGAAATTTATAGCACGAAATGCCTGCCGGAAGTTGCGTCGTTCATTAAGAAAAACTATAAGGGCGAACACACGGTGTTCTGGCCGGATCTGACCGGAGAGCGGCTGAATATCGACTTGGTACCCAAGTCGGTGAACCCGCCCAACTTCCCAGCTGCGTCCAATCGAATTGCTGCGCCAAAAAGAAGCGTACGATTTACTCCAACAATTTTGCCGAGCAAACTGAGCAGAAATTGATAAATAAAACGAAGAAAGAACACGAAAACATTCCTACACGCATGTATTCGTCCGTCATGGCGAATGTTCCGGTTAACTACCGGAAGGCCGCTCGCAAATGCGTAGAATTTTTTCGCAAGTAAGCTTAAATATTTACCTTCCATGGGAAATTAATGAAAAGCAATTATCTCTCTTAGCTTTTTTTTATCACCATCCAAAAGAAATCCATTTTTTTTAATGCAAACGTTATGTCATTAATTTATTAATGTTTATATAATCCCCGAGATTCCGGTCTGCACGTTCCTGGTCCTGCGTCCACCTCACATTAACCACCGTTTCCCTGCCAAGAATATAAAGAAACACTAAAGAAAAACAAAAAAGGCCCACGGGCTGCACCTACACAGCACAATTAATCCACCATATCGTGACGTCACATTTATTCCTATTTTCTTGCCTTATTATAACTTTACCTTTTGCTTATCCTTTTCTCCTAAAAATTTCACAAGCTTCTTTGTTCTGTCGACTTGCTTCAGCGCCTACTTGAAAAAGAAACACACCAATAAAAAAAACGCTTTCTTTACAGAGGTTTCTTTCAGACCTCAACTTTTTGCTGCAAACCGCGCGCACTCTCTTCTTTTCGGGTGTTGACACTGTAATAAGCCTACTTGCAAATAATAATCACTAGACTAGACGAAAATTTTCGAGTTGACTCTCCTGTCGGTGCACTCATTTTGGCTTCGAGAGCACTCAGGCGGGAAAGGATTTTGACTGTTCGTTCAAACCGCTTGACTTGACAACACTTCTGCGGCGAATCGTGAGCTGCAACAGGCTCGACTCACTCGCCAAGCATAACGGCGAGACCACTGTTCCATGGTGTTAGTTTATTGGTTTATTTTTTCATATGGTTTATATAAGAGAAGGTGTTTTGTTGGACTTGTGGAGGAGCCAACAAGTCAAACTTTGGATCAAACGGTTATAGAAGAACCTTCCTGTTCAAGTTGATAATTTCAACAAAATGTGGACTACGGTTATGCAAAAAAAAAACTACGGTGAAAGTTGCACAAAATCTGTTAAGAGGCATCAGGAGTGAGGCTCGAGAAGTCTTCAGGAATTTGCAATAAATCTTCAAACCTATTTTAACATATCTATATGTAAATTATTCTGCAGTTATATTATCGAAACTGGTGAAATTGTTCCAATTTTCGTTTGAAAATAGGTGTCTACTTTATCACTAAGTCCTTCGGCCTAACTATCAAATAAGAAGCTTTTCAAAGTTAAATTTAAAGGGATGGAGTTGTCAGAGAAAAATTCAGTCAATCTCAACATTGATTAATGACTAAGAAATCTGATGCACATAGATAAATGAATACTGGTCTCTGATTAGTTAATTTGATTGAGCCTGTACAAATAAATTAAATTGATAAAAAAAAAGATGATGACTCCTAAAAAATCTTTTAAGAACTATTTACCAGAAGGATTTAGGAAAAGCATAGAAGAATAAATAGGCTTTTTCAGTCATAACTATTTCAGTGTATATTTTCAGCGGTTGGACAGATGTGCGGTAACAATTTACAGCCAAATTAATTCAAATTTAAGAAGGGCGGTCAGGATGCGATTTGTGGAACAAAAATTTCAAACTGTTGCTGAAATCTAAAAGAAATCGCACTGGAAACTCACATTATATCAGATGCCAAGACGTAACCATATCTAAAGTACATTCAATAAAACATTTTACGATTGGAAAGAAAACATCGTCCTGCTTCCCGCAACAATGCTATAATATCCTTTTCGCAGGAAAAGATCTCGCATTCCAGTAATAATTCAATCCAACAGCACGGCACCTTATATAACTTTTTCCACCCGAAAGTTAAGTACCGACTTATCAAAAGAACGGCAGACGAGTTTTTCCCATTATGAGAACCATTTTTTCCCAATAAAACAATGAATCCATCCTCGTAGAGAACAAGCAAGATCTCAAATTTTATCAATATTCCATCTACCAACTTTACGAGTCTATTTGAGGACGAGAACTTTCCACTGCTTCGGTCGATAGCGCACCGAGTCAAACTCTCATAAATAACGTAATTTCGTACAAATCGGTAAATATGAGCTTACCGTCGAGGATGTCGATAAGGCCCTTGCTCGATGTCTTGCTTGCTTGCTTGCTTGCTCTTTTGCAATCGATCTGTACGAACACTGCCATGGAAGTAAGGAGGGATTTATGTCGAACATCGTCTTCAACACGAAGAGAGCTTCGAGTGAAGTGACATAACGCATATCATAGCTGGAGAGATGCTCTCGGCGTCGAAACGAGGATATCCAGAGGGTTTTACGGTTCTTGCAAGCAAGTACCTTCCGATACGGACCAACCAACGAGGGCTCGAAGTAAGAATGGATTTGTCGTCCTGAATAACAATCGCCGTAAATCAACACAACGCTCGCTCTTAGGGCATCCATAGATAGCAATTTACTACGAAAGGAGATTGAATTTTATCTTTATCCTAGTCGTTCCTCTTTTTTCGTTTTTCGTCACACAGTGAGCTACTTTATCGGACTTTGAGTGACTCAAAGTCGCTATTCTACTCTTATTGATGTTTGCGCTCAGGATGCTTCCTCCCCCGCTGCGCTGGTGTTTGAAGTATGTACAAAGTCTACGCCGTGAGCTGGATTTAATCGGCACAAGTTTTCAAGCTGTTTGCCAGTTCTGTCTGCCACTGCAGGGATAAAAGTTTTACCTTTGGACGTCACGGTCCTCGTTGGCCGGGTAGAGTTGTGAGAAAAAAGGGACAAAACTTTCCTCACTTCGCGCTATGCCCACCTGTTTTCCCGAACATATAATTCTTAATCTACGTCTCCGTCTGAATTGAGGGAGGGAGGGATTTCCCGAGTGGCTCTGCGCGCCGGTTGCTCATTTGAATCATCATCGGCAGTGTTTACCAGTTGAACCCACATGTAACGATAGTCCAACCTATACTTACGAAACGAATATGCGACATCAGATCGAGGGGATACCACTTTTGGAGGTTTTGTTGGTAAAGTTTCTCTTTCGGTGGAGTTTGCTTCAAGTTCGAGTTCGATAGTTGGACAAAGGCATGGAAGCGAGACGGTAATAATCGATAACGTCGTGGGGATTCAGGTTTCGTTACCCGATGCTGAGCGGTAAAGTCGATATAGTTATTAATTTTTCAATTTTCCGTCTCATTACCTTTAGTCTGCGGGTTAAAAATAGCCCATCGTAACAATTATATCCAATGAAGAAGAGTGTACTTTCACGATGTTAATTGTGTTGAAATCTGAGGAAAATGCGATTTGAAATTATAATTATCAATTTCACCGTGATTCGCTGGGGATGATTCTTTAGAAATCCTTCCATTTCTGTTACATTCTTTAGTGTCGACTTAAAACTAACATTTCTTTTATTTGTTCTCTTTTTCAGATCGTTTTCACTGATCAAATTCATAGAATGCGAGTATATTTTCTTGTTATATATGTACATTAATAAACTATATTATAAATTTACCACGGGTGTTCAAACTATAAAAATCTATTTAATATCAAACTTTTGTGGCCTTCAGATCTTTTTGAATCAATTCACTGGCAAATGTCAGATTTTGTTTTGGAATTTTACGAAGTTTTCATGGATTAATGTAATAACTTCTCACATCTCTTTTCCTTCCCTACAATCCCACGATATTGGAAGCATTCTTACTTCTACCGAAGTACATTCATAAGAATTAGTAAACAAATACACCAGTTTAGTGTAATGTTTCAAGAAACAAAGTACATATTAGTTCGGCAGCTTACAAGTATCGAATGATTTATTTTATGATTCTCTTCACACAAGATAGTTCTATAAAGGGTGTCCACGATGAAATTGCCACACACAAAATTGATTCGCAAAATTCGAGTTTTCATCCGATTGCCATCAAATTTTCAGGGATTGAGAAATAACTATTAAACTTCATTTACCATTTTACTCGTATTTTATTTACAGTCCATATGCAAATGCCCGCACCTTGGCCTTAACCACGGCCATAAGATTCTGCACAACCTGTGAATCAACCGTTTTTGCATGTAAACCCATACTTTCTTCAGTTCCTCGACTGTCTTCACTACCTTAGGTCGTTTAAGAAGGTGCTGCTTCATAATCGCCCAGTACTTCTCGATGGGGCGGAGCTCCGGAGTGTTGGGAGGGTTGAACATTTTCGGCACGAAATTGACCTTATTGTCCGCATACCACTTCAGCACGTCCTTGGAGTAGTGGCATGAGGCCAAATCCGGCCAGAAGATTGTTGGAACGTTGTGGGCCTTCAGGAGAGAAAGCGAGTCGCTTCTGGAGGCACTCTTTATGTACACCTGTCCGTTCATCGTGTCCTGGGTCACGAAAGGTGCACTCCGCTTCCCCGCACGTGCAGATGGCTTGCCAAACCAGAATTTCTTCCGCAAATTTGGACATCTTCTGAGTGCGGACATGCTCTGGAACGCTGAACTTATCTGGCCGTGAACAAAAGGTTGCCGGGGATCTGTTTGAAGTCGGCCTTCATGATGTTTCGTCGTCACACGATGCAGCATTCAACTTTCGTCAGCATGTTGAGGTACAACTTCATGCACGGGTTTTGGCGGACTTGTTCTGCTTCTAGTCGCGGTTAGGAGCCCTTTGTACCTTGAACGTTCGAAGAACCCAGCCTTAGTTTTGGCCTTCTGGACAAAACTTCGGCTTAGGAGTGTATCGAAAAGTAGTTATAAACTTCCAAATAATAAAATAGGCATGAAAACATGGTTAAAATTAACATACTATTTCAGTTTATTATAGCTTAACATGTTTACAAAAGATCCAAACGGAAAAACTAGTCATCATGTTCATTTCTGTAGAATGCCCGTACCTTTGATTTGACACCTGCCATCAAATTCTGCACAGTGACCTTTGTGCACTTCCTGGATGCCGCTGCCCAATTTTTCTTAAAATCGGTCATGTTTTGGGACACTGTACCATCCTTCTTAAATATACGCTTGACTATTGCCCAATAGCGTTCGATCGGTCGCAACTGGGGACAGTTTGGTGGGTTGATGTCTTTTTCTACGAACTTGATGTTATTCTCCGTCAGCCACTGTAGAGTGGATTTGGCGTAATGTGCCGATGCCAAATCTGGCCAGAAGAGAGAGGGACTGGTGCTTTCTATACAATGGTAGCAACCTGTTCTTCAAACATTCCTTTTGATAAATCTCAGCATTTATAGTTCCTTTTGTATAGAAAATTGAAGAACGCAAGCCACATGTGCAAATAGCTTGCCAAATGAGCACCTTCTGACCGAATTTCTCCATCGCAACAGTCGTATCTGCGGTTGGTACACGTTCCCTAACAGATTTAGTATAAAACTGCGGCCCCGGTAGCGTTCTTGAATCTTCTTTAACGTATGTTTCGTCATCCATCAAAATGCACTGGTCGACATTGTCCAAAATGCAGCTGTACAGCTTTCGAGCCCTGGTTTTGGCACGAGACTTTGTTCCGAGTTTGTTTGGGCACTTTCTGCTTTTTGTACGTCTTTAAGTCATTCCTGCGCTTGATTCGTTGAATCATTCCGATGCTGGTCCTGAACTTCTTGGCTAGATCGCGAGTAGAGGCAGATTTGTTCCGTTGAATATAATCCACAACTTTTTGTTCAAACTCGGGGTTGCTGGAGCCGGGTTTCCGGCCACTTCTTGGTAAATCCTTGAGGAGCACTCCTTCCAAACTTTTCGATGATGCGTTTTACACTTGCCGGGTGAACATTTACTCTTTTCGCAATCTGGTTGTAAGTAACACCCTTTTCGGTGCACCAAGTGTGCAGAATTTTCTTTTTAGTCTCAAATTCAATTCGCGACATTTTGAATACAACTTTATCAACGGAAATGAATGAACCGAATAATCATTTTTGACATGTAAACAAAGCAAATGGCGCTTACACGCTAAAAATATATACAGTAGTTTATGCGTAATAACGCAATCGAATGTTTATAACTCTTTCGATACACTCCTTAGGTGCAGCTTCTTAGCCACATCCCGAACAGGAGGGCGTTCGGATTTCGGTTGAAGGCCCCAACTACGTGGTTGTGATTTTTGGTGTTGTACGGAATACTTTTCTTCACTTGGGCTTCCGATCGGTGGTCAATCGTTCCTCGAACCGCTTAATCACTCGCGACACCGTAACTCGCGATTCCCAACGTTTTAGCGATGGAACGATGCGAGAGATCCTTGTTCTCGTGATGAATGCGCAAGATTTTATCATGCATGAGCTGTTCTTTCGACTCCATTTCGCGGTTTGATCACAGGACTTTAAAACTTGCAGAATGCTAATAATACCCATGAACTAATCCACTCAAATTTTCAGTAAATTCTACCCAACGGTTTAAAAGTTAGAGCAATTTCCATTAGATGTGGCAATTTCATCGTGGACCCTTTAATCAAGGTAAGGCAACTCGTCCAATAACATCGTATTGGAAGGTAAAGGTAAACTACACTAACAATGAGGACTATGCAACATACCTCACCTCTCTCCGTTTGCTCTGAGAGATCAATAGTACTCGAAATTCATGTTTCGTCTGGCACGAACTCTCGACCACTCCTTAGTACGCACTGGTTCGGCGAACGTCGCAGGCCTACCATTGCAATGGTCGCTTCAAATGTTTTCTGAACACACGTTGACTCCCCTGCTATCGATTGCCAATCCGGATAGCTTCGGTTCTGCTTCAACATCTAACAACGTGTAGACTTCGGTCGTCCATGACAATGGTACTCCCTCTCTTTTATACTCCAGCTTGCTTCTGCTATGTCCCGAACATTTCTTCGAATAATTTGATCATTTGCCAGTTTCACCGCGTACGATCTAGGCTGAACTAGCTTACGGTCTATTTCTCCTCTCTTCCATAGTTTTGATTTCGGATCCTGAACTGCAACGACTTTACCTTCTTCAAAGTCCGCCGGTTTGCACTTCCTGCGTCCGCGTATCTCTTCTGCTCCAGTTTTCTTTGCTTCAGAAATTCTGTAATGTTATTGATAATATAAGGTTTGAATACAGATTCAACCGTTGGAACTGTCGTTCGAAGAACCCTGCTAAACAATCGATTATTTGCTGACAGTAGCTCTGGATCTTTCGGAGTATTTCTGGACAAGAGGAGTGCCAACTAGACGTCTGACCCATCCCCTGCACATCGATTTAACAAATGTTTTCGCTGTTTGTACAAATCTCTCGGAAAGCTCTTTGCTCCTGGGGAAGTGAGACTAGATGCGTGCTCAAGGTCCTTTTTGCAAATTTTCCAAATCCGTAAGATGCGTATTGAGGTCCGTTATCACTGTAGAAGTACGCTCGGTATTCCATGAGGTCGCGAACCATCGTTTCATTTGCTCGATTACTGCTTTGCTGGTAGTTTCTTCCAGCTTCACGAAGTCAAAATAGCCAGAGTAACTATCTGCCATGAGTAGATAGTCGTCCCCTTGAAAGTGGAACAAATCTGATCCTACTATCTCGATAGTGGCGTTGGGTACTGCATTGGGCATCAGTTCATGTCTTCTGGTTGGAACGCTGGAAATTTTTCGCATATTGCACAGGTCTCCACCATTCTTGCTATGTCTGCCGTCATTCCCATCCAGTACAGCATCTGTTTGGCACGGCGAGTACAGCCTTGAACTCCCGTGTGTCGCAGTATGAATAACGCTTCAGCATCTTTCCGAGCGTAAGACTTTTCGATATTATTATTTGGTTTGCCCGAAAAATTAGCCCTTCATACACCGACAGTTCGTGTCTGAACGACCAATATTCACGAATAGAGCACGGCAAAACTTTTCGGTCTTCTGGCCAACCCTCCATGATCACCTTCATTGACAAATATAGCTCTTGATCTTTGCTGCTCTCTTCAATCCACTCTGCCTTCGCTGATTTTGTCATCTGCAGAACAAAATGAACCCCTAGCTCGTCCGATTTTTCTTTCTCAACAACATTGTCTACATCTCTACTGAGGATGTCTGGAAGAGGTATGTCAGTACATTTTTTTGTACTTTATTACAGGACTATATTGCGTCACGTCGAGGAGAATTCGTTTCAAACGAGGAGGGGCTCTGTCCAAAGACTTTTAAAAATCGACTCCAAGGGCTTGTGATCGGTCTCGATTTCAAGTTCCTTACCATAAATGTATTCGTGGAATTTGTTGCATGCATATCGTATGGCTGGAACCTCCTTCTCAATTTGAATGCATTGACTGTTCCCAGTACCCGCTGTAGCTGGAGCTTAGATGTTGGTCGTTTCAGTCGAAGAACTGCATCCAATTTTTCAGGATCTGCTATAAGTCCCCCATGGGTTACTGTCCCAAAAATTTTAAGAGTGGTTTGTTGAACAGACATTTTTCCCTACTAAGCTTTAAACCTGCAGCATGGATCCTTGATAGTATAACGTTAGTTTGGTACAAATATTAGAAT
>JASCZW010011296.1:0-32581 GCA_034211315.2 Aedes japonicus | reverse complement strand
CGCTCGGATAGGGATGCTGTTCTTCACGCTTCTTTCGATCCCCGGCCGCAAGCTCATTTTCATATGCCCATGCGAGAATAACTGTTATATTTTTTCTTCTTCTGCATTTGATGCATAGATATGGTGGCCATGCCGAATTACCGATGCCACACAGTGATATCATCAGTGGCGCTAGAATCCACTTGCGAGCAGGAAAATAAGAAAGATATATGTGTTTCTTTTTCTTGAAGCGGTAGATTTATAGTTGGGTTTTGTAATCGACTGCATTTCCTGGAGTGGAAATTTATGACTATGATCTCGTTTAGTGTGGTAACTCCGGAATGCTGCTGGTGTTGATGTAAAAATATTTTTCGTTTGAGGATGAACCAGGTCATTTATAATTAGTACCTACGAAATGGAAAAGAGCTGTCAAAACATCACATTAATTCCCAGTTTATTCAATTCAGAAGTAGGATTAAAATGTTTCGAGTTGTTCGGGTTCGTGTTCGCGTCATTTCATTTGATCCCCACCTGAAAGTCACGAGAAGTTTTATCCTTCTTTGTTGCCAAACCAAACAGTGTGACCTCTCGACCAAGTTTTCCCTCCTGTTTACATTCACGGATCAACGATTCTTCGGAAGAAATTCAGCAAAGCACCCCCATCCTCCAACAAGGAACACAATTTAAACACCCATGCGTGGTAATACACAAAAAAGGGAGAAAGCATCGCCAATAACTATTTCCGCCTTCCCTCTGACATGAGAAAAAAAATACTGGAAAATTACGACCATAATGCCCCAATGTGGCGTTCAGTCATGAGGAAAACCTAACCCCAATCGCAAACTTTAACCTACTTATCCGTGGAGGGATGCTGAATTGTGCTCACTTTGTACCAGCCAGCCCTAGCTTACCCATACTTATGTACATATCAACCAATCGCTTCGCATCATCTCCCGCCCCCATGCGACCCGCCGCCGTTGCAAATTGACGCCAAGAAGGAAGTTAAAAGAAATTCCGTGACTTTCTTCCGGTACTTCTGTGCGGGAAAAAGTCGTTTCATCGTTGGAAGTGCACTTTGGATTTTTGCTCCCTTTTCACTCACTTCCACTTGATGTGTGATGTAAAGTGAGCGCACGAGTCCGGGAAGCACAATTACGCGTGAATATTTCATGAATTTTCCATTTATTCTTGAAGTTGAAGTGAAAACGAAAACGAAACTAGAGGAAAACGGGATTCTCTGCCATTTTGCCCAGTAAGGGTTGGCTTTAATAAGCTTAGGCTATGAGTGCTTGATGAAAGGGGACACTTTTAACATTGATCGTGGCTGGTAAGAGTACAGAAAAAAAAATGTAACAGGCGCGTTATATTTTTCCTACACAGGAAAAAATCTTGTAGTATATACTACCATTTCACCCGACTACGCCTATCTTTAAAACTACCATAAAATTTCAGTCAAATTTACTACGTTTATGATAAAACTTTCAACGCTATGGTATATTTGACAGACTTCATATTGATTCTAAAGCTTGATTCAAAATAAATCTGGACGCACGGTTTAATACAGCACCGCGTCCCTGGTGGTTGAAACAAACAAACTTTTGACAGGCATTTGTTGATGTATCATTGGCGAAGAAATGGTTTACACGATTGCATACTTTTTATTTGGCTTTTGAAATGATCAAATAAGAGCAATTTTTCCTACAGAGATTTGGGTGTCTTTATAAAAATCCGTAATTTAGCACTAACATTTTTGGCTCAAAGTCTTCAGCAAAGTTTTCTTGCCATCGCATCTAGAACAATGAAAGATACAATTTTGGATGAGCTCAAATTTTCACTATCGTGTGTTAAACAAAAGTTATTATGGTTTTTGAAAAAAATATGCTTTCTTAATTTCAATTTCTTTTGTTGAGACTAACAAAATTCTTCAAAGTATTTGGTAGAATTTTTCTTATTGCATATTAATTCTGAAAACTGGAGATAGATTATTATTTGAAATTGAGTAAACAATATTTGAAAAGGGCCTAATTTTGTGTGAAAATTGTTAATAACTCGGCAACGGTTAAAGTTATCTGCAAGATTTAAACGTCAAAAGTTTTATATTTTTTAATTGTAAAAAAAACATTTCCACATAACTTATTGGAAAGTTTGAAATAAATTCCTTTCAATCCCATCAACATATTCTAACTAGCGTAACTGTGCTTCTTTCCGTCCAAACACTAACTACGAGCACTAACTGAAAACGGTTGAGCTACTAGGGAACGTCTATTAAATATGTCACGCAAAAAGTGACTTTTTATAACCCCTCCCCCCTTGTCACGTTTTTTGTACGGACCTTCAATTTATTTTGTATGGATGTCACGTTTTCCAAAACTCCCGCTCCTTCCTTACTGCGTCACATAATTAATGGACCTTCCCCTATGGTCAAACAGCAAAGCAATCCAATAGCGAAATTATTCATCAATAATATCGCAAGTAGAGACTTCCATCATGACAATTTTCCATACAATATGGCATACATTCTTGAAAAAATTGTAATCATGCTTATTCCAAGCAAAACACAACGTAAATTTTTAATAGGTTTTCAATAATCCGATTTAGAACAATTTTCCTTTGATAACTTTGGGTGTCGCTAGTTTTTTATTTCAAATTTTCCAACAAAGTTGTCTGGATTTCTTTTTAAACATAAAAATATTAAACTTTTGACGTATAAATCTTGCAGATATCTTTTACCGTTATCGAGTGATCTAAAATTTTCTTATAAGATTAGGCCCTTTTCAAATATGCCTAACTCAATTTTAAATGATAATCTATCTCCAGTTTTCAGTAATAATATGCAATAATAAAAATTGTTCCAAATGCACTTGATATTTTTTTTCGTTTGCTCTATACCTTTTGTTGCTCCAACTAGAGAAATCAACATTTAAAAATGGCCTATTTGTTTACAAAAATCATAATAAATTTTGTTCTACATACGATAGCGACAATAATGTCAGCACGTCAGAAGTTTTATCGACTACGTTGGAAAAAATGCTCTCATTCGGCCATTTCAAATGCTATTGAAAAGTAAATGCAATTAAGTTGCTTGAATTTTTTTTATTTAAAATTTTTTAGAGAATTATATGCCTTTATATCTGCAATTATAAATGTTAGATTTTTTATTTTTCTGTAATAAAGGACCATCCTTGTTTTTATTCACACCAGAAGAAGGGTCTTATCATTAGAAACAACTTTGTAGAAGAAATTTTTTCTCCAAAACTCTAAATTTATCTCTATATCTTCAGCTAAATTCGCATTTTAGACCACTGTGCATTGATGATGGTGACATCAATTCAAGGATAGTGATTTTTTTAACAGAACGTTTGTAAAATTCTGATCCATTTCAGAAAATCTGCTCTGAAGATTGTTAGAAGATTATAAGGAATCAATATGACAGACTGTAGCTTTTATCAACAGTACTACTACTGATTGGCTACAGTGTAGCTTCACGCCAAAGTCAGGCGTATTGTAGAGCTCCACCTTCGTCGGTCTTGGGCGATACTTCTCCAGCTGCCCCGATTGTTTAGGGTTCCCAGGTCCTCCTCCACTGCATGAAGTCAGCGTATTCGTGGCTTTACACAAAGTCGCCGACGTCTTCTGCTTCTCTGCTGAATATTATGTTCGATTTTTTTTCTTTCGACATTCACACTAAGTGACCAGCCCACTGAAGTCTTCCGTCTTAATAATATTCGCTTCTTTATATACTTGATATAACTCGTGATTTGTGTGTCTGTCTCACACATTATTGCCTAATTTCCCGCTGTTCGCAGCAAGTTTTGCTCAAAAACACCGAAGGCTTTCCGGTCTGTTTTTTTTAACGCCTAAGCTTCATGTCTGTAGAGAGCCACTGGAAAAATCAGATCAGTGTAAATTTGGTTTCCGTTTGCAACACGTCTTCTCGCTTCACGGCCAAGCATATCTTCGTTGTCTCCTTTTTCATAAACAAGGAGGCCTCCTCCACTGTCCTGCGATCGATTCCAATGAGCTCAATATCGTTCATAAAGCCAAGAAGCATATGCGACCGAATGATGTAGTGCTGTTTCTCTGGCCACCTGATGCCCTAATCGCACCCTCGAGAGCAATGCTGAACAGTAAACTCGAAGGTGCATCTCCTTGCTTCAACCCATCTAACGTAACAACGAGGGTGACACCTCGTCTGCAATCAGAATACTCAATTTCGAGGCATCCAGCGTTGCACGTCTCAGTTTGATTAGGTTTGCCGGAAAACCATGTTCAGATATTATGTGCCACAGCTTATTTCTTTTCACTGAATCTGCGCTGCCTTGAAATCAATGAACTGATGGTGAGTCTGCAAGCTATACTCACGGAATTTTTCTAAGATCATTCACAACGTGAACATCTGATCCGTTGTTGATCGGCCCTAACGAAAACCAGTCTGGTAAATATTCAACAACTCCCCAAGCAGTCTCAGTCTGTTAAACAAGCGGCGCGACAGTATTCGGTACGCCAAATTCCGCAGGGTAATCCCTCTAAAATTGGCACACTCCAGTCTGTGCTCTTGCTTATAGCTTGGGCGAACAGGGCCATACAACCAACCGGTATGCATTTTTTTGTCTTCCCATACCTGCAGAGATACTCGATGGATCGATTGGTGATGCTCCTCACTTTCCCGTTCGAGCGGCTCGACCGGGATCTCGTCCTTCCTTGAAGCCTATCAGTTTTCCAGCTAACTTATAGCTTTATAGCTTACTTATAGCATCTTCATAGGAGAGGTCGGTGGGTCCACAGGTTGTCCTTCATCACCTATGTTCATCCTGTTTCTCACTATATTCCCATTTTTTTCGTTAAACAACTGCACGAAGCGCTAGTTCCACCTGGTAGCCATCGATGTTTGTCGGTCAGCAGATACCTCTTGAGATCATTGCACATAACGGGGCCAGTACAATTCTGTACCGCGTGCCTTTGACCGTTGCATAGAACCTCCGCACGTCATTCCGGTCCATGCTTTCTCACGCTTTAGGCATCACACTTTCTCAGTGCTGTCTTTTTTTCTGCGATGGATTCGCTTTTCTTCTGTTCTTGAGAACCTGTATCACTCCCTGTTTAACCACAGAAATGAAACTTGAAATGCGGGTTGATAATCAATTTAATCTTGCTGCAAACGATTATTCGCCGTTTTGGCATATTTAACCCATGAGTAAGCTTTTGGCATATTTTTTTCATGAAACTTCAATACCATTACTGCACGCTTACAGCTTACGCTCAACTCCACTCATTCGACTCTATACACCATCTGGCTGCAGCTTCTTCTGTACGGAAACCTACTTTTTCTTCATGTCTTCCTCAGATTTGACCTCCTTGGGATGCTTCCGTAGTGTCTGCTTCATAATAGCCCAGTATATTGTGATGAGCCTTAGTTTTGATGCGTTGGGATGGGGTTCATGTCCTTGGGAACGAAAGTGACCCTGTTGGCTTCGTACCACTCCAGGACAACATTTGAATAGTGACACCATGGTCCAATCAGAAGATTGTAGGGCCCCAGTCGAGTTGCTTCAACAGAGGAAGCAGACGTTTCTGTAGACACAACTTGAGGTAGATCCCCCCGTTTACAATCCCAGTAGTCACTAACGGCGTACTCTGATTGCCACACGAGCTGATCGCTTGCCAAATCAAGTATTTATTTTGCAAACTTTGAAAGTTTCTGCTTCCTTACTTCCTCCGGAACAACAAACTTGTGCTGGGCGGTGAAGAACAGTAGCTTCCGAAGCTGCCGGAAGTCTCAACATCCATGATGAGATAATGAGGCTTCATCAGCATCTGGGTGTACAGTTTCCGGGCCCGTGGCTTTCCCTCCGTATTTTGCCGTTTCTCACGATTTGTACCCTTCGGCACTTTGTACGTATGCAGTCCCTCCCGGTCCTTGGCTCTTTGAACGAAAGACTTGGACAACTTCAACTTTTTGGCCAAATCCTTGACCGAAGTATTGGGATTCCACCTCAACGCTTTCATGACACGCTGGTCCTGATCATTAATAGAACATTCATTGTTATCACACTTCTCCTTCCGTTCGATGCTCAGAGTTTCGTAGTAACGTTTGATCACACGACTCACCGTTGACTGCACGATTCCGAGTTGGTTTCCGATGTACCGATGAGAGATATGAGGATTTTCCAGGTGCTTGGGCGAAATCAATTCGCGACGTTGCTTTTTGGGTGACGCCATTTTTTTTCCAATATTCGAAAAACTGGCAGCGATAAAAATACACAATGGTACCCAAATACCCAAATAACAAAATAATTTAGTGCAGCGTTTTTTCCGTGATGCAATTTGGTGTGGGACAACCTTTATTCCTGCGTCGAAACATTTACGCAATCCGCTTGAAACGAGCAATCATCGCTCTCTCGTTTTATTTGCGCATTGTTCCCGGTTTTCGTCCAGCTCCTGGCTTTTGGTCCACTTGTATCCGTTCCTGGACTTTTTAATAGACCCTTGAGGTGGTTGAATTATGTATATCCATCCGTTTTCCCAAGGTGCGATGTGATTACCTGAATATTTTTTAACAATCCAAGTGCCTGGGATTATCATAAAACATTCATGAGAAGTGAAAATGATTTTATCTCAGTGTATCACAATAGATCTAAAAAATAGTCGCAGTGATGGAAATACCCGACAAGCAATATAAAAAAATAATCTCAGTGTAATGATGACGTTTACTTTTTCGAGATTTATGGTTATCATGTCATAGATGAACATAATAAATGAATTGTTGTTTTAATCATCAATCGGGGAGCATGAATATCATTAGACGAAATCTTAACAACAATGCAAGCATATTGCAACTAGCTATTTGAAATTGGTTACTATTGTAGAACCCCTATGTTCTTGCGCTTTTCTGTACCTTTTGGTACTAGTACCTTTATTGTTGTTTTGATTCACTATGTTATTTGACACAACACTTGATGGTGTGTTGGTGAGAATTACGTTATTAGGGGCGAATCTTTAAGCTTGGGACTGAGCTGGGGATTGGTGTGCTAGTACTTCTGAGCCAAGAAATATTTTCATTCTCTTCATGACTATTCACCCGCTGATCTAATATAAATATCTAAATATTAGGACGATTTCTTTAAAATTTTGTTATTACCATATGGTTTTGAATCCTGATCCAAAACATGTTAACAAAACAAGTGCAGTCAGTATAAGCAGATTCTGGTGATCCCACTAGAAATGACCAGCTATTTTATTTAAAAAAATCCAATGTACACCATTTTACTGTATCTTCAAATAACCCCAACAAAATAACTTCGTCTTAATTAGCTCAAATCCCTATTAAATTGCAACGTGAATAAGTTCACTCTGATTCCTATAATGTGGTTCCGACTGTGGACGCTATAGGAATCCTGACAGGAATCCGACAGGTAATTAATAATTATTTTGGTTTATTGAATTTCATTTCTAATATTTTGAAAAATCGTATTGACAATTAAACTTTTGAAATGTATATCAAAGAATTTTAAAGAGCAAACTTTCATTCTCCTACATTTCCGTTTGTTGTCGAAATTTAGCATTTAATTTTCGCTTACATAT
Source organism: Aedes japonicus (assembly GCA_034211315.2). NCBI lineage: Eukaryota > Metazoa > Arthropoda > Insecta > Diptera > Culicidae > Aedes > Aedes japonicus. The sequence continues at coordinate 25,021 of JASCZW010011296.1, read as the reverse complement.
GTTATCAATATAATTTCACAATAATTTCGCTTATAAATTCAACAAATATTTTGGTGAATATTTAGCTGCCTGAAAATCAATGCTTTTGAGCTTAATGAACATGACTTCTATCAAGACTGGCAAACATTCCAGGATTTTGCATGTGGGTGAACAAAACCCTTTCGCGAATGGTTTACTGTTTTTAATCCATCTTGACCGGAATCTCATTGAAAAGTGCACAGTTGGGTGGGTATAAACATGCTACTCTCAAAAGAAACTCGGCAAAATTTTGTTCGTTTTGGTCAAACTTGATGAAAACTATGAATACTTGAAAGTGTCGCAATAATTATTGACTCATCCTTTAAATCAGCCTTTAAGCTTTTTGGGAAAGACTTCCACGGATTCACAACCAAACCGATTTACATTCATGTTATAATCTGCTATGGATACTCTCTATAGTAGTAAGGGCTGCTCTGTTGAACAACAATAGAAGAAATGACACGTTGAACTGTTCATCATTTTTGTAGCACTCCAATATACAAGCATAGTTTAGTTAGAAGCGGTGTTTTCTTTTTCGTCCTTCCTCACTGTATCACAAATTGGCTCAACTATTTAGGTCATGGTCGTTTTTAAATAAAAGACAAACAAGCGTTAAACTCATCCTCGGTACAGCAAGTATACCACTTACAGGATGGGCTTCTCTGCGTGAATGGTACTTTAAATACATAACTGTTTCTATGGGCACACTTGTAAATTGTAACTCAAAAGCACTTCAGCCGCTGAATACACCACTTTTGATCAAAGAGTTTCCCACTCGAAAACCAACAAGACCACCAGCGGATGTTCGTCTATGTTTTCGTGCTCAACTTTTCTGAAAACAAACAAGCGTCCATGCTTTGGAAAATCGCTCAACATCACGCACTAGGAATTCATGCAGCGTTATGATTACATCGTTCAAAGTAAACCTCCGTTTGCTGGGAACTTTATCTTTAATCAACGATTACTACGGAAACCGGCGGCATGATAGCAAACAATTACTAGCCTGACTCTGGGAACAACGTAAATTTGATGTCAATCGTAGGTAGCTAATACCATTTCTAGCAGAAGGTGTGCATTTAAGTACCCCTTCCAAAATAGGATGACAAGAGAGGTAAACAAAGCGCTTATCAATTGAAGTGGATAAAAATACCCTGGACCGTAAGCAGCCTGAACAGAAGTATCATCGAGTTATTCATGCTAGAAATTGAACCGAGCCTTAGAATGCTTTTCTGTGGAGTGTATTTTGGGACTTTCGAACGAGGGATTTCGAAAAAAATATCAATGACATGCACATGGTTATATTGAATGCCAGAATCATATTAGCATCTAAAGGGTGTCCACTAGGTTGATGCAAAATTCGAAATATTTGCCTCTAAGCTTAATCGACGCCAATTTGGGTCCTGATAGTCCCCAAAAAATTTTAACACATTTGGTTTTAATTTGGCTTTGCACGCTGTTCAAAGTTTGTATGGGAATTTGTATGAAGAATCTCAAACTAACATTTCCAGATCCCCAACATCTTGATATTATGTCCTTAAACCAAATCTTATATACATTCATATAGTGTAAGTTGTCAACTTTCAAAATGCCGAAGATACCTGACATGTAAATTTTATACAAAAATAGTTATTCATCAAATATAATAATAAGACGTAAAAACATGTAATGTATATAAAATATATAAATATAATATATATAAAATATATATAATAAAATAAATAAAATAAAACACATAAAATATATGAATATAAAACATAAAAAACATATAAATAATAAGAAAACATAAATAAGAATAAAACATCATACCTAAAGTGTGTATTTTATGTTTTATTGAATAACTATTTTTGTATAAAATTTACATGTCAGCTATCTTCGGCATTTTGATAGTTGACAACTTACACTATATGAATGTATATAAGATTTGGTTTAAGGACATAATATCAAGATGTTAGGAATCTGGAAATGTAAGTTTGAGATTCTTCATACAAATTCCCATACAAACTTTGAACAGCGTGTGCAAAGCCAAATTAAAACCAAATGTGTTAAAATTTTTTGGGGACTATCAGGACCCAAATTGGCGTCGATTAAGCCTAGGGGAGCAAATATTTCAAATTTTGCATCAGCCTAGTGTCCACAGTTAAGTTGCATTACTTTCAACTCGTCCTAGAAAACAAGTCTCTCAATCGATTGTCATGAATTATTCAGGGAATAAAAAACAATGTATAAGGAGTGTATCGAAAATAAGCTATCCACAAACTTTCTTTCAAATTATGTTGAAAACCGATATTTTATTCATACAAAAAATTGATCCTTTATTGTACGAGGTTAAACTTGAATACAATGAAGACCGGATGAAATTTAAGTTATTCCGAATTTTCGAACTTTGGATCGAATGCTCTTCATCAAGTTCCGGACAAGTGTTGCATCGCATTTTTTGGACGCTTGAGCCCAAATTTTTTTGAACTCCTGCATGTTCCCAGCGGCCCTACCAGTCTTCTTGAAGACCCTCTTCACGATTGCCCAGTAACGTTCGATGGGTCGAAGCTGAGGGCAATTTGGTGGATTGATGTTTTTCTCAACGAAATCTATACCCTTTTCCGCAAGGCAATTGAGAGTGGTTTTGGCATAGTGAGCCGACGCTAAATCCGACCAAAACAGTCTTCTTATATAAAGGCAACAATCTCTTCTGGAGACACTCAGATCGATAGATTTCCACATTTATAGTTCCGGTAGTGTAAAAAATGGTTGACTTCAAACCACAGGAACATATTGCTTACCATACCAGTACCTTTCGACCGAATTTCTCCACTTGAAACGACCTGTCCGCATCGCTCACATCCTCCCCAACGACGGCAGTAAAGTATTGTGGACCTGGAAGGGTTTTTGAGTCCTCCTTTACATAGGTCTCATCGTCCGTCAAAACGCATGCATCCGGACCCTGCAAAAGACGCGAATACAATTTACGAGCCCTTGTTGCTGCTTGCTTCTTCTGTTCTGCACTTTGTTTCGAGATTTTCTGCTTCTTGTATATCTTCAGGTGGTTTCGCCTCTTGATACGCTGGATCATTCCAACACTCGTTTCTGCTTTTTTGGCCAAATCACGTATTGACATTGATTTATTCTTCAAGATTAGAGATACCACTTTCTGCTCCAGTTTCGGGTTGGAAGAACCGCGTTTTCTGCCTCTTCCTGGTAGCTCAGCCAAAGAATAGTGTTCCCCAAACTTATTAATCAAACCGCTTCGCCAATTTTCGCATAGAAATCCCCTTCTCACTTAGCCATGTGTCCAGAACCTTAATTTTCACTTCCTTTTCAATACGCGACATTTTGAAAACGAAGAATTTGAACCGCACAAACAAGTAAACAAAAGAAAGCTGACAGTCAAACGCACAGCATGCAGTGTTCAGAGCATAAAAAACCATCACAAATACATGCGCACAACGCAAATGTATGTGGATAGCTTATATTCGATACACTCCTTATCGTTCTAGAATTTTCACTGATATCGGTTTCGGTAGGCATCGACGATGGAGTTTAGTATTTGAGATCCGATTGTGAGGCCATCAGACACGAATTACATGCTGCAGGCATCTGTTGATGAAGACCTGCAGTTTCTTAGTACTCCCCGCTGATGCACACAACGTCTCGCTGTCGTATAACAGCACAGATTTCACATCTGAGTTGAAAATTGGGATTTTCGTGCGTTGACTCATCTGGTGTGACCTCCATGTATTTCTTAAACTCGCAAATGCACCATAGCCTTCCTGATTTGTGCACCTATGTCGCTCTTGGTTTTACCGTCTGTCGCTATCTGGCTGTCAAGATATTGGAAGCTATCAGCTTTCTCCACTGCTTGCCCCACTACCGTTAAATTGGAAGGATTTTCCGTGTTGACTTCCAACGATTTAGTCCTGTTGATGTTGATGGTGAGCCCCACCACAGAGGAGCTTTCGGTGAGGTCGTTGAGCTTGCTTTGCATATCCGAGCGCCGTTGCGCTAACAAAGCAACGTCATCAACCAAATCGAAGTCGTTTAGGTGCTCCATAGTGATAGGCTGCCAAAGCAGCCCACGGTTCGGTACACGGTCAAAAGCATCTTCCATGTCCTCGTTGAGGAACAGCAGCGGTGATAATATACGTCCTTGCCTGACAGCGGTGACTACCCGTATGGGGTTCGACAAGGCTCCGTTATTCAGGACTCTGCATGTGAAAGCCTCGTACTGCACTTCGATGAGGCTGAAGATTTTTATTCAGGACTCATTTGCATCTCAGGGCACCCCACAAATTTTCGTGGTTGAGTCTGTCGAAAGCTTTTTCATAGTCACTGGATACCAAATAGAGGAACTCTTGGAATTCATTGACCAGCTCCAGAATGATTCGGAGCGTGACAATATGGTCCACACAAGATATTCTTGCACGGAATTCCACCTGCTGCCGCCGGAGAGGTGCGTTGATCGTCTCTTGAATCCGGTTTAGGATAACTTTGCACAGGACTTAGAGAACAATACATAGTAGGATGATGCCTCGCCGTGCCTACTTTGGACTTCGAATAACGCTAAGATCGAATAAAGATCACCGAACCCATGCCAGCACGGGGGTGATAATCACATCCGAGTCCCATGCGGGTACGAGGGTGTTAATCAGACACTCCAAACATGTAGACAGACGCTGATTTTAGCCACTTTTTACATGAAGTAGGGGCGCTAGGATAAGCTGCACCCTGAAAATCGAAAAAAGAGAGAAATTTCAAACGCTGGGTCGGATTAGCTTGTCAACTCGCAGGTATTCTGCAAAAAAGGTTTTCCGAAAAGTTGTCGTTCGAGAATTGGCCGAACGCGTGATTGCACTAAATCGGCAGTGCTCAAGATTGTTATGAAGTTTGGAGAAACGTGTTCGTCAATTTTGAAATTGTATAAACCGTGTTCCGTTCATGAAATTGCCAAAAAAGTGGACAGTGCCGTCGGAACTGTACAGAATATCAAAAACCATACGGATCGTCCATTGTTTTGGCCGGATCTGACATCTGCTCACTACCCTTCTGCTACAACGGGTATGCTCAAGAAGAAAAAAGTCGATTTTGTCAAAAAATGCCCAAACCCCTCAAACTGCCCTGAACTGCGTGCTGTGAAAAAATACTGGGCAATAACTAGGCGGCATCTTTAAAATGATGAAAGAGAAGCAAGCTCTGTTCACTGCTTCAAGAAAACATGGTCTGCAGCACAACTAAAAAAGTTACGGAGAAAGATGTGCAGAATCTAAGGACATCAAGAGAAAAGTCCGAGCGTTCTTCAGAAATGATATTCTTACTCACGTGAATTCTGTCACATGTATGTTGATTTTAATTTATGTAGAGCAAATATTTTTCTTTGAGAAAAAGGTGTCCAATTTCTTCGATAAAGTCCTTAATGCGTACACGGAGAAGACTGTATTAAGGGCCAAGCTGATTCCACTCAAACGTTCTCCACTGATGGGTCGTTGATTGAGGAGTCCGCTGGTTTGCACAACGGATTTGATAGCGGGGCCATTTGGGGTAATGACGATTGGCGGCTTTCGGCGATGTGTCATAGAGTCTTTCATAATCTCAGTACGGGTATTCGCCCAGTACGAATCTCAATGTTTTCAGTTTAGAAAAAGTATCCGAGCATGGTTCGCTGATTGTATTGCATTTATCGATCAAAGCCACGTCACAAAATGAAATCATTTCTACTCGTTATTTACAACAGAAGAGACTCCATAATTATGCGTTTAATTCGATTGGTCATTCCTACATTACATCAACTTGCTGAATAATTGATGCCTCTCAATCGCCTCTTTATATTCAATACGGCATCAGCAAATCAACGTGAACAAAAACAGAACTACAATCCTTGTCCAGTAACAAAAACCGATGCATCATTTTCGTCGAAATCAATTACGAATTGCACTTTGACAATGGCGCGCTGTATTGTCGTCGCATCAAAATTTAAAATTGTGATTCCGAATATCCAGCCGTGGATTGCCGCTTCACTCCATTCTTTCGGATCCGGTCTGGAGTCGAACAAATTAGCCTTTCATCACGAAATGCGAACGTTTTGAAAATGATATGCCTCTGCTGTTCCGAAGCGCACCGATGACCTTATCAAGCGCGGGATAATTTGTCATGATAGGCGTCATTAAAACGAAATTTTATTGATGCCGATGCGATGATGATGATGAAATGACTTTCGTTGGCAGTTTTTTTTCGTCCATTCCCAGGAATGGCAACAGCTTTTCTGGGAATGTTAGCATCTGGGAGACAGTTACCGACGCCAGTTCGTCCAACCAACAATCCCAAAATGGTTAAAAGCCACCAACAAAAGAGCAAGGTTAATAAAATTCCTCAAATTCGAAGATGGGTCGTAAATTACACGCTCAACGGAAGGTCACTTCAGAGCCGACGTGCTGCAATTCCCAATCAGCGTCACGCGGGGAGTCACTCTGTTATAGCCGAGGACCCGGGAAGAAATCTCGAGTACTTTTTCAAACAGACGTATCTGATTTTGTAAACAAAGAGGGGAAGTAAAATGCAAACGTAAAATTCATGAAACCCTTTGCACTTTTACGCAAACTATGGCCACCAACACAAGGAATAACATTTCCTTCACATGATGGTGATGCTACTTTCCGTGAGGGTACTGAGAGTTTTGAGAAATTTACGTTTGAATCTTACTTCCCCTCTTTGTTTACAAAATCAGATACGTCTGTTTGAAAAAGTACTCGAGAAATGAATAATTTCGGCTGTAATTGTGATTTACGGAACACTTCGGGAAAATTATGCGCATCCGATCCGAGATTAATTTAATAATTATTTTCATTTTTTTTCAGGAGTTATGGTTTTGTTTAAATTGTGTTTTGGTGTATTTTATTGAAAAGCAACAATGTATCGAAGAAACATTCCGTGGTGGAAGTAGGTGTAAAGGAAATGCATCATCAGTAAAAGAACGCTGTGACTAATTAAATTCGAGTACCGAATATTAATATCATATTGCTTAACCACCTGATATAATAATAAATCTATCGGAACATTTATCAAATAACCTTGAAAACCCTTTTAACAGAGGTTAGCTATTATTGCAGTTCATTCTTGATTGTCATCTTTTGTTCGCTTTTTACTAACTAAAGCACCAGACAACATATAAAACAGTTTCGTAGTTCATTTGAAGGTAACATTGGATTTTGGTTGCATAAATTGTTGGAAATTACAGGGTGTCTCACAGTAGGTGTCACTAAAACAAAATGGGATTACAGCAAAACAATTATACTAAATCATAGCATTTATTTTCCATTTGAAAGACACATATTATCGAAATAAACCATATTAATTCAACTCGAATCTCTTGCCCTTTTCCTTAATAATTTTGCACAAACGCTTTGTAAACCCATCGCAACTAGCACGCACGATTTCCTCAGGAATTTGGTCCCAAATATTACCCAAATGTTTCTTGAATCGATCTAAAGTAAGCCTTTTCTTAGGGCCTATGTGTTAAACATATAACCTAAAACAAAGTAGTCAAGTGGGTTGGGATCCGGTGCAGATGCAGGTCATTCTTCGCTTGTGATGTAATCGGGAAAATTTTCCGCGCACCACGCTTGTGTCTTCTTTGTCTTGTGGTCTGGAGCTGAGTCCTGTTGGAAACAATACGGAGTACTCCCATACAGCGTTGAAGCATGAGGAAGCAGATGGTCTTCAAACCCTGCTTATATTTCGTGTTGACTTTTCTGTTAGATTCTATGAAAGGAAGAGGAAGTTTCCTTTTCGTGTAACGGCGTCCCATACCATGATTTTCAATACACTCTGATAGAGTTCCACAACTAGTTTATCTCTTGGAATATTAGCAAGAGTTCTGCCATACACACGATCATTTGTTTGATTCTGACTGTCCTAAAGGAGGAAGAGCTTTTCATCCGAAAATAAAATCTCGAAGTCATAGTGCCGAACCAAAAGATTTCTGCTTCTTTGAACCCTTGCTTGCTTTTAACGCTCCGCCAACCCGTGAACCCGTTGTTTCTTATACGGCTTGCATTCCCTGAGGAGCCTGTTCATTGAAGAGGGGGACGTTTGAAATTGTTTGCTCAATTTACGGCCAGATATGGCCGAATTACGTCTTATTCACTCCCACACAAATTTGATCTTTTTTTTCGTTCTGGCAGTTCGTCTGGAACCTATTTTGTGTTGAAGATGGACATTTCCGGTTTCCTTGAACCGTTTCAAGGTAAGAAAAACAAAACGCTTACTCACTCCGAACTGCTTAAGGCTATTGAATGTCTGACACGGTCCAAGCTTTTGCAAATGTAATTTTAGTACTTTCTCCCGTATGGCTTCCATGTTAGCTATAATCAATTCCGCTCTTAAAATTACCCAGCTGAAATAAACCAAGACTGAAAAAAGGAGACACCTGTTGTGAGACACACTGTAATTTTCGTGACGGGGCTAGACAATTGTTTCGGTCGTATTTCTTCTTACTTATTGTTTCAATCTTATAGCAAGCAATTGTCAACACAACTTCGTGTTCTAAATGTACTTCCACAGTTATTATTTTGGATCTCTCGATGACAGGTTTTTGCATAGGTATGTGGCAAGTGGGGATTTTTTTTAAATTTCCGTACAGGTTAGGGCCAAATGGTCTCAGATTGTAACGAAACTGTATCCACGCGTAGGGTTCATGGATATGAACAAAAATCAGTATTAAACAATTCAGGGTTGCCAGTTTTTCTACAAAAAATTCCACAGTTTCTCAGTCATGAAAATGTTTGAAACATATATTGTCTTGTTTATTCAATTGGTGTTTGCCAGGAAAACTGGCAACCCTTAACTTTTTAATCTTGCTTTTTGTTCATATATCCATGAACCCTTCGTGATTCAGTTTCGTAACAATCCCATTCACCAAAGGACCCATCGATCCAATTTGTTCGGAGATCGATACACCGTATATAGAAAGGATCATGATGCTGTTCTCACCGGAAAAAAAGCATGGAGGCGGAATTCTCATTGCCGTTTCAAACCAGATAAAATCTAATTCAATCTTTAAGCACAGCGAACTGGAACAACTGTGGGTATGCATATCTACTGTGATGTTGTTATCGGTGTAGTTTACATTCTTCCTGAACTTGCTACTGATCTCGTCTATATTGAGCGACATATCGAGTGCGTCACTCGAATTGCAGACTCTCTTGAACTACGTGAGTGTCATGTTTTATTTGGCGTCTTCAACCAACCATTGTTCGCTTGGAAAAGTGCTTATGGGGTTACGTATACCCTGAATTATCCTGACTCATCGTTGGTCTATTATTACTCAACATGGAACAACTAAATCCTGTTGTGAACCACAGAAACTTAGCTGTCCTACGACAGTTTACCTCGTAGAACCCGTTGCAGAACAGCAATTCAATTTCCGTAAAGCTGATTTTCCTGCATTGAACCGTGCCATCCTTCAAGCTGATTAGACATCAGTATATACTGCTGCTGATGTCAACAAAGCTGTTGGAATCCTAATTGACATGCCCACTGAACTGTTTCGTCTTCATATTCCCTCACCAAGCCCTAATCAGAATCCTCCTCCTAATCAAAGACTGAGAACTTTGAAACGGATACGCGCCAGGGCTCTTCGACATTAATCTGAGAACCGAAACTTGATTACCAAGCGAGAGTTTCAGACTGCCAGCAAAACATACAGGAACTACAATCGCTTGCTATACTCACTGTATGTGCAGCAAATCTATATATATAAAAATGGATTTCCGTCTGTCTGTCTGACCCTAATAGACTCGAAAACTACTGAACCGATCGGCGTGAAATTTTGTATGCAAGGGTTTTTGGGGCCGGGAAAGGTTCTTATGATGGTTTGAGACCCCTCCCTTGACTGAAAAGGGGGGCTCCCATACAAATGGAACGCTCATTTCGACATAACTCAAGAACTAATCAAGCAAAAGAGACCAAATTTAGCATGTGTGAGTTTTTGAACGCAAAAAAGGTTTCTATGGTAGCTAGAGAACCCTCCCCGTCCTAAACGGGGGGGCTCCCATACAAATAAAACACAAGATTTTGCATAACTCGGGAACTAATCAAGCAAATGGAACGAAATTTAGCATGTGGTGGTTTTTGAAGACAAAAAATGTTTCTATGTTGGTTTGAGACCCCTCCTCATTCTAAAGGGGGGGGGGGGGCGGGTGCTACGATACAAATGAACTACAATATTCTGCATGACTAGAGAACTAATCAAGCAAATGGAACCAAATTTAGTATGCGGTGGTTTTTGAAGATAAAAAATGGTTCTATGTTAATTTGAGACCCCTCCCCTTTTTGAAAGGGGGAGATACCATACAAATGAAACGCAAATCCTTGCATAACTCGAGAACTAATCAGGGAAATGGAATCAAATTTGGCATGTGGAAGTTTTTGAAGGAGAGAAATGTTTCTATGATGATTTGAGACTCTTCCGCCATTTAATGAGGGAAGGGGGGGGGGGTCTCTTAAACAAGTGGAACACATATAACTGCATAACTTTAGAACTTACAAAGCAAATGGAACCAAATTTGGCATGTGGAGGTTTCTGAAGAACACAAATGTTTCAAAGGTGGTTTGGACTCCTTCACCTTCTGGAAGAGAATAGGAGGGGCTTCAATACAAATGAAACACAAATTTCTGCATTACTCGGGAACTAATCAAGCAAATGGAACCAAATTTGGAATGGACGAGTTTTTGGCATTAAATGTTTTTATGGTGGTTCAAAGCCCCTCCTCCCTCTTAAAAGGGGGGCTCTCATACAAATGAAACACAAATATCAACCAAACATGAGAACTATGCCTACTGCTTTGCAATTTTGTATTCAGTGGTTTTTGGGTCCGGGAAAGGATCTTACGATAGTTCGACACCCCTCCCGCCTTTAGAAAAGGAGGGGCTCCTATCTAATTAAAAACTATTTTCCGCATTACTCAAGAACTAATCAAACAAACGGAACCAAATATGGCATGTGGAGGTTTTTGTAGGCAAGAAATGTTTCTACGGTGGTTTGAGACCCCCTCCTCTTTGGAATAAGGGGCTCTCATACAAATGAAACACGAATTTGAGCCAAACATGAGAATTATCCCAACAGGTATGACTATTTTTATGCAGGGATTTTCGGAGTCGGGGAAGGTTCTTATGATGGTTCGAGACCCCTCCCGTATCTGGAAGGGGTGCTCCCACACCAATGAAACACAAATTTCTGCATAACTCGAGAACTAATCAAGCAAATTGAACCAAATTTGGGATGTGGGAATTTTCGGAACCAAGAAATGTTTCTATGGAGGTTTGAGACTCCTTTCCTCTCTGGAAGGGGTTGGCTCTCATGAAAAATGTCAACCTACAACCACAAAATCATACCTACTGTTATGAAAACTTATATGTAGGGGTTGTTGAGGCCGGAAAAGGTTCTTATGATGGTTTGAAGCTCCTTCCCCGCCTGGAAGGAGAGGACTTTCTTACAAATGAAACACAAATTTATGCAAAGCTCGAGTTCTTCGAATTGGAGTTCTTCAAATAGCACTAACTTTGACATGTGGGGGTTTTTGGGCAGGATTTTTTTCCCTTAGGTGGTTCGAGACGCCTTCCCTCTGGAGAGGGGGATGGTGGGCTATCAAACCAATGAAACAGACATTTGAACCAAACATGAGAAATATAAATGCAACTAAAACACAAAATGTGTGTTTTTCGGGTAAGAAGCATATTTTGATAGAAGTTTAAACTCCTTTTTAGTCAAGAATTGGTTGAGTTACTCTCAGTGCTACATTATGAACAAGAAGTTAATCTTAGGTTAGCAAGAGAAAATTACGTTCAAACTGACAGGATAGTCTTTTAAGTGTTTCTACGCAGAAAGTAAAACCGGTAGAAACAACCGGTCCAAGGGTTGAATTAATAAAACAAACCTTTATTTTTGCATAAATAACACACACAAGCAATCGAAAATATTCTAACCAGATTCATTCAGAACCATAAACGCGCCAGATTTATTAATTTTTCAATCATTTAGTTGCATGCGTTGCAAGGTTCGCACCGGGTTCAGCTAGTGCAATATAATTTAAAGCGTAACCCCAAGCGTTTCTGGTCTTTTTAGGAAAAACGTAAGGAAAATGGTCTACCGTCTATTATGTCTTATGGTACAGACACAGGTTGAGATATGCAGACTATTTGCGTGCAATTTCTCTAGTGTTTTCAAACCTGAAATAGCTTCTTCGCAACACATTAGCGCTGCCCTTGATAATGTTCCAGAAGAAGTACTAGAAATTCATACCATAGTCTTTTCTGAAGCAAACATTAACAATGCTCTTTGATTGTTATTTTTGGTATTCTCCCATGCGCTGAGTAAAGATCTTTGATGAAATTTATCAGAAGCAGATAATTTCTCATCTCCATGCGAGCCTCTAGGAGTGGACAGTAATTTTTTGCTAGAACGAATTGAAAATTAAGAGAAAGTGTATTGATAGTTCCGTCTAGGGTAACGGCAGGCTTTGAAATTGAAAGATACAAGTTTGAAAACGAGCGGAAGGCATTGAACGGTAGTACCCGATCAGGCACATTACCCTTTACCAAGCTACCCAATGCAGGGTAGGCAAGAGTAGTTCTAAGACAATCTGGGAGGCCGCCGTTTTTACCGCGTCCCAAGTGTCCTGTTCTTGGCACATTCTCTGGACAAGATTGTCCGGTGTCGTGTCCCGACTGCTCGCGGCCATCATGCCGTTCGTCGCGTCTTTGAAGCGAGGGCAGACCAAGAACACATATTCCGCAGTTTCGTCCGCTTCCGCGCATACGGGGCACGCTGGGGACTCAGTGCGCCAGTACATATGCAGATACTGTCTGAAGCAGCCATGGCCCGACAGTATTTGTGTCAAGTGGAAGGTTACTTCCCCATGAAGCCGCTCGACCCATCCAGATAATTCTGGAATTAGGCGGTGGGTCCACCGACCTTTGGTGGAATTATTCCACTCCCTCTGCTACCTGTCAATCGATGTAGCTCTGGTGGTCCTGCGGATTCCTCTTGTGCCCTTTGCTCGAAGCACTCCGCATTCTCTTTTATTGTGATGCCGATGGGCATCATCCCCGCTGAAATTCATACCACGTCGCGCGACACTGTGCGATATGCGCTGACCAATCTCAGGCACATTAGCCTGTGAGTACTTTCGAGCTTACCGAGGTAGCTCTTTGTACTCAGGACGGTGACCCAGCCGAACTGGTTTTTGAACAGACCGTCTAAGCCCTTCATGTACTTGGTTAATCTGTTAAGGATAACCCTTTCGAGCTGTATCCAATAGATTTATAGAGGTGGCTTCCCTGCCTTTGGTAGCAGTACTAGTCTGGATTTTCCAGTGAAATAGCCGTCTTGATGGCCAGTATTAGATTCAGTATACCGTCAGGTCCTGGCGCTTTGTTTAGCTTCAACGATTTGCCTTTCGCAATGATTTCATCGATCGCGACGGTTGCTTCGTCCTTTTCGTCCGCTGTGCCATCGTGGGGCAATTCTGTCATCATAGGGACTCTGGTCGTGACTCGGAAAGAGTCCCCTGATGATGACCTGTTGTAGCTCTGGTGATTGCTCGGTTGGAGCTGTCGTGCCCTTGGTTTTAGCCATTACCACCCGATAGGCATTACCCCATGGGTTCGCGTTGGCTTTCGAACACTGACCCTCCAAAGTAGATTCGTCTGCTGGCCTTTATCACTTTCTTAAGTGCAGCCTTAGTGGTGGCTAGTACCGCGTGGCACTCCGATCTTTTCAGGTCCGACTACGCTCTTTGTATCCTCCTTCTAGCTTGGTGGCAAGATCTGCGGAGGTCTGCGATCGTCTCTGTCCACCAGAAAACCGGCAACCTGGGCATGGTTGCGTCGCACACTCGTGTGAGAATTGATACGAGTTGATCCCCACGAGGATTTTGGGTATCGCTCAATCTCTGTTCTCGCTCGAGCGCTTCTTCAAATACTTCATAATCGAAGTTCGGCGTCCTCCATCTGCGGACGAACGGAGTGGGTGCTCCTCCCTCTGCGCACTGTCTAGCTCCGTGATGCTATAGCAAACCGCCAGGTGGTCACTATAGGTGTAGCCATCCTCCACACTCCAGTTGTTCAACTGCCCAAGGCTGCAGAACGTCACATCGATGATCGACTCCGCTCCATTTCTATAGTAGGTACTACGGTATGGGTCGGATATTATTGCAATATCCATTCCCTACTCGTGAACTGCCTGACACAACAGTTGCTGGGCAGCCTCACAGTAGTTTAGGTTCAGTTGTATTACCCGTACTGTGTTTGACTTTAGGTCTACCCTTGTAGGCCGGGCACTTGGGACCTCCCGTGACGTGCTTGTCATCTGGTTACTCAGAGCACGTCATGCATTTAGGGGGCTCCTTGCAGTCCCGAGCCTTGTGGCCTTTCCTCCACACCTTCGGCAAAGATCGCTCCTATCGGGGCCTTTGCATTCCCCTTTGTTTGATCTGGTTATAGCGATTTGTCCCTCTCCCAATACCGCCTAACATGGGTGAGAAATTATCTCCTGTTTTTGGGTTTTATTTTTAACATGTACCGACTATTTACACATTGATTCTACTCGTCATACTATGACATATAGATCTCGGAGAGAAACGACGGTGAGTGGTGCAAATACTGGTCCCCACCAGTATGAGTTAATGAATTCTCCCATCCTTTCATTTTCTATTGGTTCTAGCAATCAATTTCTGTCCACTCCTAGAGCCTCGCGCGGAGAAGAGAAATGATCTGCTTCTGACAAATTTCATTAATAATGCTATCAATAAACTTACGTGTTCATGTCAGCCAGGACCGGATGGTATTCCTCCTATTGTGTTCAAAAAGTGTGCCCTCTTTGCACCCCTAACAGCCAGTTGCAATCAATCGCTCAATCAACGTTCCCAGATGGATGGAAGGAATCTTTTCTGTTTCCTGTCTTTCAAAAAGGCGATCGTGTCTTTCAAAAAGGCGAATTTGTGACAATATTTGACAGGGGAGGGAGGGGGGTTATAAAAATGTGACATCCAACAATTTTGCAATAGGTAATCTAAATATATCACCGTTAATACTAAAACAAAGGCGTCGAAAAGTTTGAGTGTACAGTAAATGAAA
The DNA here is from genome assembly GCA_034211315.2 of Aedes japonicus. Taxonomy (NCBI): domain Eukaryota; kingdom Metazoa; phylum Arthropoda; class Insecta; order Diptera; family Culicidae; genus Aedes; species Aedes japonicus. Next base: position 9,883 of record JASCZW010011296.1, on the reverse strand, counting down.
AAACACATTTTACTTAGTTGTGTGAGTGCAAAAAATTATTTACTGTTGTCATACATGTTCTTATCGTCAATGAGCACGAACCGCACGAGCTGTGCTTCATTCTGAAACTTCGTCGAAGTTTGATTTTGTTAAAAATCCTATTGTGTTCATTTTTGGTTGCGTTGAATTTTGATTTGATTCAAACGTTGGTCGATGCATTTTGTCGTGCATACCCGCTGCGCAATTATCAAGCCAACCGTGGTGTGTGAATACTGGCGAGATATAAAAAACGAATCCTATTGAGAAGACCTCCAAACCAAATCGAAAATTTTCACCTTGAAAACGGCAGCTTCAAAACCGAAAGATACACTGAAGGTTTTTTAAGTCAGCAGACCTTCTTTTGCGAATGGAGGGATTGTTAAAAATCTAAAAATACCACTGGTTGAAGGAACTCAACAATCACAGATTGAGAGAAGAACACTTGGACGCACCGAACATAGTAGTTTATGGGTTTACTACCAAAACGTCCGTGGGCTGCGGACCAAGATCGACGAGTTTTACTGCAATACCATGGATTGCAATTTTGACGTTATCGTTTTAATTGAGACGGGGCTCGACGACGCAATCAATTCAACGCAGCTTTTTGGGAACAATTTTAATGTATACCGATGTGACCGAAGCCAAATGAACAGCAGTAAATGTCGTTTCGGAGGGGTTCTTATTGCTGTGCATCATCGGTTTATCAGTAGCAGTGTTGAAGTGTCCAGCGGAGAAACGTTAGAACAGGTATTGTATCGATGAAGATTGGTTCCAAACGACTTTTGCTTTGTGCCATTTATGTTCCTCCAAACAAAAGTAAGGATCTCAGTATACTGACCGGGCATATTGATTCGATCCATGAAGCTTGTCAACAGAGGCTCTGACAACGATTGTCTACTGGTATGCGGTGACTATAATCAACCTGGAGTGACCTGGAATTTTTCTGATGGCCAGATTCAACCCGTGAACTCTATATCTTCATCGAGGGCTAGCACGATCTTGATTGACGGTATGGATTTCTTCAACATGCATCAAAGAAATCTCGTGCACAACCACCTAGGACGCATTCTCGATTTGTTCTTTTTGCCCAATGGATCTTCCTGTTGAAATCTCGAGTTCTGTTTCACCACTATTACCGATTGACCTTCATCACCCGCCACTGGTTGTCTGTGTACCATCTTTAGTTGATGACGATGTACCATCGCATGGTGTGAATAAGAATGTTGTGCGGGCGTTAGACTATAACAAAATTGACTTCGATGCTCTTTGGGATTTTCTTTCTGTCATTGACTGGGATGCTCTTTTTGCTGGACTAAATGCTGATGAAATGGCTGAAATGCTGTGCGCTGTACTAAATGATTGGATAGACACGAATGTTCCTTATCGTCGTCCCGCTGTTTCTCCTCCATGGAGCTCTGCTTTGCTACGAAACCTAAAACGAAATCGAAATGCTTCACAACGTAAACTCCGGCGATACCGTTCCCTGGCAAATAAGCGTAGTTTTCACTTGGCATGTAATGAGTACCGTAAACTTAACTCGTCACTCTACAAATCTTACGTTTTACGGGTACAAACTCACTTAAGGCGAAACCCCAAGAGTTTTTGGAGTTATGTAAATTCAAAGAGGAAAAATACTACTATGCCAGCTAGCGTGTTTTTTAATGATGTTGAAACGTCTATAAGTAAGGAAAAATGTGAAATTTTTGCTACTCATTTTCGTCAGTGTTTGCTGCGGAAAATATTAACCCAAGTGAACTTAACTCCGCTGTTTTGGACGTTCCATTGAACCTTGTAGACGTGGATATTTTTGAGATAACGCCCTTGATGGTAAATAATGCCATCAAGAAAATAAAATGTACATTCTCGCCTGGACCAGATGGTATTCCGTCTTCAGTGTATTGTCGCACTAATGGAGCTCTTGTCGAGCCGCTCTGCAGGATCTTCAACAAATCTTTTGCCGAATCGAAATTTCCCGCAGTCTGGAAGGAGTCTTTGATGGTTCCGGTACACAAGAAAGGAGACAAACGTGACGTCAAAAACTACCGGGGAATCACTAATCTGTCAGCTGCCTCTAAATTGTTTGAGATTATAGTGAGTGGTTTCATTCTCGAGCGCACCAAATGCTACATCTCTGGCGATCAACATGGTTTCATGCCTGGACGTTCGGTTACCACCAATCTCTTAGATTTTACCACGACCTGTTTTGATCAATTGGAGAAAGGGGCACAAGTAGACGTCGTCTATACTGATCTAAAAGCAGCGTTTGATACAATCAACCATGAAATTCTGCTGGCGAAGCTTTCAAAACTCGGCACATCGGAAAGATTGACATCATGGCTGTGCTCGTATTTAACAGACAGGGCTCTGCGAGTAAAACTTGATACAAGCACTTCCTGTTTCTTTACGAACTCGTCAGGTGTTCCACAGGGTAGCAACCTTGGACCGCTGCTGTTTGTTTTATACTTCAACGACGTATTGCTTCTACTAGGAGATGGCTGCAGGCTTGCGTATGCTGATGATCTAAAGCTGTTTTTGTAGTACGGACTGCCGAGGATTGTACTCGTCTTCAATCATTATTGGATCGATTCACTGATTGGTGCCGTCGGAATAAACTTATGATCAGCATTCCAAAGTGTATGGTAATGTCGTATTACCGCATCAAGCAGCCGATTGTTTTCGACTATACCATCAATGGCGTCGTTCTACATAGAACCGACCAGTTCAGCGATTTAGGTGTTCTACTGGATCATAAATTATCGTTTAACCTCCACCGCTCTGCTGTGATTTCTAAGGCTAATCGCCAGCTAGGGTTTGTGTCAAAAATCTCAAGAGACTTCACTGACCCGTACTGCCTGAAAGCTCTCTATTGTTCACTGGTACGACCGATCCTAGAAAATGCCGCCTTGGTCTGGCTTCCTTATCAATTGACTTGGAGCTTGAGGATAGAAACAATACAGCGCAGGTTTATCCGGATGGCATTGCGTAATCTACCATGGCGTGATCCGCAAAATCTCCCGCCGTATTCAGATCGCTGCAATCTGCTGCAATTGCATACTTTGGAACGTCGACGGAAAAATCAACAAGCGGTTTTTGTTGCTAAACTTTTGAATGGAGAGGTCGACTGCTCGAGGCTTCTCTCTCAACTGAACATCCGAGTTCCTCCGAGAGCATTACGGAGTGGTACTCTTCTCCAACCCCGATTCCATCGAACAGCGTTTGGAAACAACGAACCTCTAACAGCTATGATGCGAGCGTTTACGACTTTCGAAGAATTGTTTGAATTTGGCGAATCTTCAGCTCACTTTTTGGCTCGTGTTTGTAATGCCCGTTTTATTTAGTTTTAAGTTTGTGTCATGTAGACAATAAGTCCGATGAACTAAATTGATTAAATAAATAAATAAATAAATAAATAAACTCCTGCCTTTCAGTTCTTCACAAGCTCCTCCGGATTCGGACAAAAAAGTTCCCTCTTATTTTGCATGTCCTAAATAGGATGCAATTTCCAAAGAACTGGATATCATTAATTCCGAGATTTCCAGCCTGCTGATAAGAGAGCGAAATGACATGCTTTCGGGTTTACAGAAAAGACGCTGTCTGACCTGATCAACCGCAGGAAAGCGCTAAACATGGCCCTAGAAAAGAAGAAATCAAATCAGCAATGTCAAAAGACAAGCAGATTGAACCGAAAGAAGATTCTTGAGGAAAACAAACGCTCATCTTACCAAGCGTCTCAAGATGCAGCCTGATAAAGGACGACTTTCGATAGAGAGTAACCAAGCATATAGACTGTTCCAGAAGGTATAAGCACACTGTCAAAATATCAAACAAGTCATTATTATTTTAAGTTTTAAGAATTTTATTTGTGTTTCATATGATATTTTACTCTCGTTTAATCAAAATATTTAATCACAGCCAAGACTTCTAATTTTTTCTCGAACATGATCCATTAGCTTCTGCACAGTGGTACTTCCCACCATTTTGACCACTTTTGGCCAATCTTTTTTAAATGTTTGGATGTCGTCCACTGGTTTTATGAATTTTCGAAGCTTTGCATCGGTTAAAGCCCAAAAAGTTTCGATAGGCCGTGCCTCCGGGCAGTTCGGCGGATTCATGTCTTTCGGCACGAAACTTACATTTTGACTTTTGTACCATTCTAAAGTGTCCTTTGCGTAATGACATGACGCCAAATAAGGCCAAAACACTACTTGACTTTCGTGCTGCCTGATCATCGGCAATAATCGCTTCTGTAGACATTCCTTAACGTATTTCTGAGTGTTCATCGTCTCCGTTGTGATGTACGGACTAGATGTTCTACCACACTCGCATATTGCCTGCCAAACCATAACCCTCTTACCAAATTTTCGGTAAAAATTATATTTGTCTTCGCTTACAGTATAGAATTGTGGTCATGGAAGCGTTTTGTAATCTAGTTTAACATACGCTTCATCGTTCATTATGTTTGTCCTATTTGTCCATGTCCAGGTATGTTTTTAGCCCAAGTCTTTCTTTGACGTTACTCGACGAGGTCTTTCATGACGTTACTCGACGAGGTCCTGACGATGTTATTTCGCAACATCCCGAACGGAAGTTGCTTGTTTTCGCTTGTAGGCATCCCTGATCTTTTTATCGATATCCGGACTAACAGGACCGGATTTCCGACATCTCTTCGGCGCATCTTCAAACGTACACTGTTCTCTATATTCCCACGTCCCCACAGAAATCAAGAAGATGGTGATACGTGTCAAATCGGCCATGATTGCAGCCGAACGCGAGCAGTCCGCAATGAGGATGAGAGCAGAGACTGCCGAAAAGGTTCTTGAGGACAGCCAAAAGTCAACGGAGAAGGTAATGATTGAAGTACTAGAAATGCCGAAGAAACCCCAGAATCCACGATCGGAGAAAATTAAAGGCATAGCCCAGGAGAGGAGGACTAGGAGGTGAAAAAGCTTAAAAACGATGAGGAGAAAGGCAGTGCATTGTTGGCAACCAGAAAGATAAAAGGAAGAAAAACCAGCAGCAAGTGAAAACGTCTGGAGAGAAGAAGAAGCAGATGCCTAGTCTCGTCAGGAGCGAAGAAAATGCGGCGCTCTAACTGTGATGGTAAAAAGTGGAACGACGTACGCTGAACTCATCAGAAAAGCGAGAGCAGATCCGGAGTTGATGAAAATAGGGGAGAAGGTGTTAAAAACCAGACGCACCCAGATAGGTGAGATGCTCTCGGTGAGCTGAAGAAAGATCCTGCCATCAAGAGCACAGCCTTCAAGACGCTCGCTGAAAAATCTCTTGGTGAGCAGGTGATAGTAAGAGCTATCTCACAGGAGACTGTGATCGAGTGCAAGGATCTTAACGAGATCACAACAGAGGATGAGCTGACAAAAGCCCTGAAGGGACACTGCGATATTGGAGATGCACCAATGACGATCCGGTTAAGGAAGGCGTACGGTGGCATACAGACGGCGGCAATACGTCTGCCGACAGCTGCAGCCAACAAGCTATTGCAGTCGGGTCGAATAAAAGTTGGGTGGTCACTGAGAGTCGTCCCTCGAGTTCCAAAGCAATTGGACAGATGCTTTAAGTGCATGGGTTTTCGTCACTAGGCGAGGAACTGCAAAGGTCCTGACAGATCTGATCGGTGCAGGAAATGCGGGGAGAAGGGTCATTTTGCACAAAACAACCGAGATGCATGCTTTTCAGAGAGGAGGGCGAAAACGACGCTGTAGCACAGCAACTGTTGTGGCAGTCAACAACAGAAACAAAATGTGACGTCACAATCATTGTGGAACCGTATCGTGTTCCTCTCTTTAACGGAAACTGGGTAGCAGATAGAGCGGCGATGGCTGTGGTACAGGTGATGGGCAGATTCTCTTTTCAGGAAGTAGTGTCCAGTTCATGCGAAGGGTTCGTGATCGTCAAAATCAACGGAACTTTTGTATGCAGCCGCTATGCACCCCCAAATGTGGACCATGGAGCAATTTCACAAGATGCTGGATTCATTGACTGAAAAGCTCATCGGAAGAAGACCTGTCGTCATCGGAGGAGACTTCAATGCTTGGGATGTGGAGTGGGGCAGCAAATGTACCAACGCTAGAGGGAGCAGCCAAGCTGGAAGTTACACTATCAAACGTAGGTTCCACAAGCATTTTTCACAGGGACGGTCGTGAATCTGTCATCGATGTTACCTTTTGTAGTCCGTCGCTGATGACAAATATGAATTGGAGAGTGTGTGAGGATTATATCCATAGCGACCACCTGGCGATCCGGTATAGCATCAGCCAGAGAAATCCTGTCGCAATACTAAGGACAACAAGTTGCGAGCGGAAGTGGAAGACGAAGGTCCTTGACAAGGAACTCTTTATTGAGGCACTCCGGTTCGACAAAAAAAATTCTCGAAACGCAGACGAGCTGACGAATACGTTGGTGAGGGTATGTGACTCAACCATACCGAGCGACTGGAATGAGCAACTTAGCATTCTTCGCGCTAATTGTCTCCGAGCCAGAGGACATGCCCAGAGAGTTAAAACCGCAGCAGAAAGAGAGATACATAGGGTAGTGTTCCGAGTAGCCAGGACCGAATTAAAACGAGAGGTAAGACTGAGCAAGACGAACTGCTACGAAATGCCGATGACGACGTGTACCGTTTGGAGCGACGTGTACCGTTTTGTTATGGCGAAGATCAAAGGCCCAATAATGGCTGCAGTGCTATGTCATGTGGGGTCCCGATGTGTGCCATGGAACCGGGTTTTAGTGGGATCAGAAGTCGGTCTTTTCTCAAAGGTCGATCTTGACCACACTCTGACAAAGTACATGATTACCAAGTGCAGGCCTATGTGTTAGGTTAGTCGATTACTTTCGAGCTTGATGTTTTCGTTTGTTGTTCGAAATAAACAACAACTCATAGAACAAAACTTAAGTAAATTCATTCTTTTGCCACTCACCTTTTTCATAATCCGAATGTCAACAACTTGTCTCTTCTGAACAACTTTGTCTCTTCTGAATAGCTTTGCCGAAGACTAGAACTGTCTCTCTATTCTGAATCACGCGATGAACAACATGAAAATGCTCAAGTTTCCATGCTCACTAGCACCACGTAGCGATGAAGATCCAAACAAAACGGTCCACCTTTCGAATGCCATTGACTTTCTGAACAACTTTGCTGTGTTGCAATACTTTTCAAAACTAGTCTGTACACTACCGTATGATTGGTAGTGTATAATCAAATTGGAAGAAAACACTTTTCAGATTTTTTATTATATTGTATGAAAACCAGTGACGTGCCCATAGTTTTTCGAAAAAAAATCGAACGTTATAGTTTGTAGAAGAAGAATAGAAGAAGACTCTACGGGGCTGAGGTGCAAGCAACCCGGCGGGTCCACGGGTCGCGGATGGTGGGGTTCAATCAGATATGACGGACAGCTCCTGAAAACACGAATAAGTAGCCTCAGACGAGCGTCGGGGACTGTTTAGGATGTGGGGGGACTTAGCAGCTATTGGACTCTGTTGGGTTTCTTAAAAAAACCCACACATTTCCAAAAGCAGCCCTGATAAAAGCGAGCCACCTCGCATTTTAAAAATAAGGTTAAAAGTGATTGTGAGCCTTGCGAGCCGACACAATTAAAAAGGAATTGCAACGAATAATACTCAAGGAAGTGTGTCTCACAATAAGTGTCATCTTTTTTCAGTCTTGGTTTATTTCAGCTGGATAATTTTAACAGCAGAATTGATTAAACCCCTTTTGAGTGTATTCTTTTGACAGCTTATCGCTGAAGATAAATCTAGACAATATCGTCAAAAGGTCGACAATTGTAAACAATGACTTAAAACGTAAATTTCCTGAAAATGTCAGGTAGCGAACATCTATATGCACTACCGACGAGAAGGTTATATCTCCCTGCATCTGTTTCTGGTGCTATTTTGTTTTGTGGAAAGCAGATCCCAGTTAAATACGCTAGATGTCATTGTTTACAAATGTTCCTTTCGACCAATGACCATTTCCTCTCGAAATAAGCGGTTCCGTTTTGCTTCCGTTACCGTGGAAGCCATACGGGAGCAAGTTTTAAAATTACATTTGCAAAAGCTTAGACCGTGTCAGATATTCAATAGTCTTAAGCAGTTCGGAGTGAGTGAGCGTTTTGTTTTTCGTACCTTGAAACGGTTCAAGGAAACTGGAAATATCTATGTTCAACACAAAGGAGGTGCCAGGTGAACTGCCAGAATGAAGAAAAATATCAAATGTATGAGGGAACGAATAAGACGTAATCCAGCCGTATCTGGCCGTAAATTGAACAAACAATTTCAAATGTCCCCTGCTTCAATGAACATTCTCCTCAGAACAACGGGTTCACGGGTTGACGGAGCGTCAAAAGCAAGCCAGGGTCCAGAAAAGCAGACATCTTTTGGTTCAAGATTTTAGTTTTCGGATAAAAAGTTCTTTCTCCTTCAGGGCAGGCATAATCAACAAAACGATCGTGTGTATTGCAAAAGTCTAGTCAATGTTCTAAAAGATAAACTAGCTGTAGAACGCTATCAGAATGTATTGAATATCATGATATGTGGCACCGTTTCACGAAATGTAAAATTTCCTCTTCTTTTCATAGAACTAACGTAAAAGTCAACACTGAATATTACATCAAGCCGATTTTTAAGAACCATCTGCTTCCTCATGCTTCAACGCTGTATGGGTATACACCCATATTGTTTCCAACAGGACTCAGCTCCAGCTCACAAGGCAAAGAAGACACAAGTGTGGTGCACGGAAAGTTAGCCCGATTTCATTACAAGCGAAAAATGACTCTTCACCGGATCTCAACCCACTTGACTTCTTTGTCTGGGGTTATATGCTTCAACATATAGGCCTTACGGAAGGGCTTACTTAAGATCGATTCAAGAAACATTTGGATGATACATATTTGGGACCAAATTCCTAAGGAAATTGTGCGTGCCAGCTGCGATGGGCTCACAAAGCGTTTTTTTATCTTTCAAATGAAAAATAAATATTATGATTTGGCTGATTTGTTTTGCTGTAATCCCATTTTGTTTTAGTGACACCTATTGTAAGACACCCTCTACTCAAGAAAAAGAATACTTTTCGACTGCTTTCTTTGAACCTTGCAGCTCAATGTTTGCTGATTGTTCCACATATAACCTTAGAAGAGTGTTAAATCGTTTGCATAAAGTGAGATTAGCTGTATTGTGATCTCAGTCTACAAGAAAACATTATCTTTTTAAATATTAAAAAATAAAATTAATAAATTAAAGGTGCACATAATCTCATTGAATTTGAAATTCATACGAAGTTTTCACGGTTCACGGATAATCTGAATGCATGAAGTAATCAATCGTCAAACTGCAACGGTGCTTTGGCCAGATGGAACCCAACTACCAAATAAAGCGTCCCAATATATCATTGTTTTGTTTTTATTTCTGCTTTGGCCACGAGCCAGAATCCTACCAAACTCGACTGAAGCGCATTCATGACGGCCTAGAAAATGATAATGCACGTCCCCGTGTACATTTTTTTTACGATACCGCAAAGTATTTCTTTATTTGAGCAATTTGCCAGCCACGAATTTTTCTGTCTTTCTTCGCGGCCGAAATCCGAAACCGCTTTGTGACTGGGTCGAACATGAATAATTCATCATCCTATTTAAGCTGGTATCGCTTTCTGGTGCGCATCTTATGCGATACAACCTTGGTCACCATGTGATGTTGATGTTGTTGATGATGATGACGGAAGACGTGAACAACATCCGACGGTTGTAAAAGGCGTTTTGCGCAATGCATCAAAAGTGGCTCAATGGGAACAGCAACTGAGGCGCAAGAGCTGAGGACCAGAGACCCAACAATGCACGGCAATCAAAAACAGTCT